>JAVDPJ010084292.1:0-12881 GCA_034780015.1 Urosalpinx cinerea
TGTGTGTGTGTGTGTGTGTGTGTGTGTGTGTGTGTGTGTGTGTGTGTGTGTGTGTGTGTGTGTCTCTGTGTCTGTGTCTGTGTGTGTGTGTGTGTGTGTGTGTGTGTGTGTGTGTGCATGGTCAACTTTAACATTTCAGTATTCTCAGAAACTACTTCTGTAGAAGCCAAATTTAACAGGATTATACATATGGATATTATCGCTTTCAATATTTCCATTGGATTAGAACAATTCGGAATCCCAACATGGTGTGAAATTGAATAATTTCTGAACCTCTTTACTTATAATCTGAAGATTCATAGCAAGTGACTGTGAACATAGGCCTAGTGGCGTAAGAGAACAACGACGCAATATTTAATTTCGTCACATTCCAAAGGGAGTCCATTAAGGCTTTGCCTCTTGTTCTGCGGTATACTGACCCTCTTCATCAATAATACGTAAAGAGGGGGGGACGACAGGCTTTAGATGGTATCTAAGCTGTCTGCCCAATCGGCATAGAATGTTTATTGATATGAAAATTGAGCTGAATGCTTTTTTTCTGTTTTCCACAGAGCTGAAGTGAAGGTGAGCATATCCTCACTTCTGAGGAAACTGCTATGGAACCGCCAGAAAGCTACCAGCCAAGAACTGGAACCCCACCTGGATTCTCAAGAACCCCACGTTAAGGTGAATGCAGACCCTCAGGCGCAGTCTGCAGTAAAGGTACACGTGAATGCTGCAGACACCCTAGTGGAACCTCGAGTAAATATACAGGTCAACTCTCCAGAGACCCCAGTGGAACTCACAAAGATTCACGTGGAATCTGGTGACATGAAGGTGAAATCTGCACAGTCTGAGACACTGGGCATACAGGTGCAGTCTCCAAAGAACTCTGAAGAGATCCAGATAGTACACCAGGTGGAATCTCAAAAACCCAAGGTGGAATCTCAAAAGCCCCAGACAGAATCTCTAAAGCTCCAGGTGGAACCTCAAAAGCCCATGACAGAATTAACTAAGTCAAAGGCAGAATCTCAAAAGCCCAAGGCGGAATGTAAAAAGCCCAAGGCAGAACCAAAAAAGCCCAAGGCAGATTCTCAAAAGCCGATGGCAGAAACTCTAAATCCTGAGGCGGAATCACAAAAACCCATGGAGGAATATAACAAGCCCAAGGCAGAACCCCATAAGCTCACGGTGGAAGGTCTAAAGCCCAAGACTGAAGCTCAAAAGCCCAAGGAGGATGCTCTCAAGCCCCATGCAGAATCTCCAAAGCCCACGGAGGAATCTAAAAAACCCAAGGCAGAATCCAAAAAGCCCAAGATAGAATTTAAAAAGCTCAAGGAAGAAGAACAAAAGCCTAAGAAGGAAGCTGAGAAGCCCCAGTCAGAACCTATGAAGCCCCAGTCAGAACCTCAAAATTCCACCGCGGAATCTAAAACGACCAAGGCAAAACCCCAAAAGCCCAAAGCAAAACCCAAAAATCCAAAGGAGGAGGCTCTAAAGCCTCAGGTAGAACCTCAAAACCCCACGGAGGAATCTAAAAAGCCCAAGGCAGAATCCAAAAAGCCCAAGGCAGAATCCAAAAAGCCCAAGGAAGAAGAACAAAAGCCCAAGGAGGAAGCTCCAAAGCCCCAGTCAGAACCTCAAAATCCCACCAAGGAATCTAAAATGACCAAGGCAAAACCCAAAAAGCCCAAAGTAGAATCCAAAAAGCCCAAGGCAGAACCCGAAAAGCCCAAGTCAGAAGCCAAAAAGCCAAAGGAGAAAGCTCTAAACCCCCGGGCAGAACCTCAGGTTCTACCTCAGGTAGAACCTCAAAAACCCACAGAGGAATCTAAAAAGCCCAAGGCAGAATCAAAAAAGCCCAAGGCTAAATCCAAAAAGCCCAAGGAAGAAGAACAGAAGCCCAAGGAGGAAGCTCTAAATCCCCATGCAGAATCTCAAAATCCCACCGAGGAATCTAAAACGACCAAGGCAAAACCCCAAAAGCCCAAGGCAGAAGCCGAAAAGCCAAAGGAGGAAGCTCTAAAGCCTCAGGTAGAACCTCAAAAGCCCACGGAGGAATCTAAAAAACCCAAGGCAGTACCCCAAAGACCCCAGGTAGAAGATCAAAAGTCCAAGGAGGAAACTCTAAAACCCCAGGCAGAACCTCAAAAGCCCAAGGCAGAACCTCAAAAGCCCAAGGCAGAACCTCGAGGCACCATGGCAGATTCGCTAAAACCCAGTAAAAACTTTGCAACGCCCCAGGCCGAACCACAGAAGATAGAACATCAAGTGGATTCCAAGGAAGAGCCGAAGATACATTCCGAAGAAGGGCCCAAGGTTGATTCCAGAGAACACCAGATGAATTCAGAACAAGAGCCCCAGGGAAATGCTAAAGAAGAGCAGCAGGTAGACTCCTATGAAGAGCCCCAGTTAGATTCCAAAGAAAAGCCCCAGGGAGACTCCAGAGAAGAACTGCAGGTGGATTCCAAAGAAGAGTCCCAAACACATTTCAAAGAAGAGGTGCAAGTGGATTCCAAAGAAGTGCCCCAAGTAGACTTCAAAGAAGAGCCTCAGATGGAATCTAAAGAAGAAACCGAGGTTGTCTACAAAGAAGAGTTCCAGGTGGATACCAAAGAAGAACCCCAGGTGCATTGCAAGGAAGAGCCCCAGGTATATTCCAAAGAGGAGCCCCAGGTAGACTCCAAGGAAGAGCCTCAGATGGAATCCAAAGAAGAGCTCCAGGCGGATTCCAAAGAACCCCGGGTAGACTCCAAAGAAGAGCCCCAGGTAGACTCCAAAGAGGAGCCCCAGGTAGACTACAAAGAAGAGCCTCAAGCCCGTTCGGAAGAAGAAGTGCAAGTGGATTCCAAAGAAGAGCTCCAGGTGCATTCTGAAGAAAAACCACAGATAGACTCCAAAGAAGAACACGAGATAGATTCGAAAGAAGAGCCCGAGGTGGATTACAAAGAAGAACCCCAGGCAGACTTCAAAGAAGAACCCAAAGCACACTCCGAAGAAGAAGTACAAGTGGATTTGAAAGAAGATCCCCAGGTGCATTGCGTAGAAGAACCAGAGGTGGACTCCAAAGATCGACAATCAAACTCTAAAGAAGAACCCAAGTTAAATTCAAAAGAAGAGGCCCAGGTAGATTCCAAAGAAGTTCCCCAGGTAGACACCAAAGGAGAGCCTCAGATGGATTCCAAAGAAGAGCTCCAGGTGCATTGCAAAGAAGGACCCGAGTTACACCCCAAAGAAGAATCACGAGTAGATTCCAAAGACGAGCCGCAGGTGGATTCGAAAGAAGAGCCCCAGGTAGATTCCAAAGAAGAGCCCCAGGTTGATTCCAAAGAAGAGTTCCAAGGACTTTCCGAAGAAAAGGTGCAAGTGGATTTCAAAGATGAACCGCAGGTACATTGCAAAGAACCCAAGGTAGACTCCAAAGAAGAACCTGACGTAGATTCGATAGAAGAGCCCCTGATAGAATCCAAAGACGAGCCTCAGGTGCATTGTGAAGAAGAGCCCCAGGTATATTCTGAAGAAGAACCGGAGATAGACTCCAAAGTAGAACCACGAGCAGATTCCGAAGAAGACGTGCAAGTGGATTCCAAAGAAGAGCCCCATGTGCATTACGAAGAAGAGCCCGAGGTAGATTTGAAAGAAGTGCGCCAGCTAGACTCTAAAGAAGAGCCCCAGGTAGACTGTGAAAAAGAGCCTGAGGTGGATTCCCAGGAAGAACCTCAGGTAGATTCAAAAGAAGAGCCCCAGGTAGACTCTAAAGAAGAGCCCCAAGCACATTGCAAAGAAGAGGTTCAAGTGGATTCCAAAGAAGAACCCCAGGTGCATTGCGAAGAACCACAAGTAGACTCCAATGAAGAACCCGAGGTAGATTCGAAAGAAGAGTCCCAGATAGATTCCAAAGACGAGCCCCAGGTGCATTATAAAGAAGAGCCCCAGGTATATTCTGAAGAAGTATCCGAGGCAGACTCCAAAGAAGATCCACAAGCAGACTCCGAAGAAGACGTGCAAGAGGATTCCATAGAAGAGCCCCATGTGCATTGCGAAGAAGAACCCGAGTTAGATTCGAAAGCAGTGCCCCAGGTAGACTCTAAAGAAGAGCTCCAGGTAGACTGTGAAAAAGAGCCCAAGGTGGATTCCAAAGAAGAGGCCCAGGAAGAGCCCCAGTTAGATTCAAAAGAAGAGCCAGAGGTAGACTCCAAAGAGGATCTCGAGGTGCCATGCAAAGAAGAGTCCCAGGTACATTATGAAGAAGAGCCCCCGATAGATTCCAATGAAAAACCCCAGGTAGATTGTAAAGAAAAGCCCGAGGTGGATTTAAAAAAAGAACCCGAGGTAGCTTGCAAAGAAGAGCCCCAAGTGGATTCCAAAGAAGAGCCCCAGGCATATTCCAAAGAAGAGCCCCAAGCACATTCCGAAGAAGAGGTGCAAGTTGATTTCAAAGAAGAGTCCCAGGTGCATTGCGAAGAAAAACCTGAGGTCGACTCCAAAGAAGAGCCCCAGGTAAACTCCAAAGAAGAGCAACAGGTAGCTTCCAAGGAAGAACCCCGGGTAGATTCGAAAGATCCCGGGGTAGACTTCAAAGAAGAGCCCGAGGTAGATTACAAAGAACATGCCCAGGTAGACTCAAAAGACGATCCTCAGGTAGACTCCAAAGAGGAACCCGAGGTAGTCTACAAAGAAGAACCCCTGGTAGATCCCAAAGAAGAGCCCCAGGTAGACTCCGAAGAAATGACTGAGGTGGATTCCAAAGAAGAACCACAAGTTAATTCCAAAGAAGAACCCCAGATGCATTGCAAAGAAGAGCCCCAGGTAGATTCCAAAGAAGACCCTCAGGTAGTCTCCAAAGATGAGCCTGTGATGGAATCGAAAGAAGAGCCCCAGGTGCATTGCGAAAAAGAACCCGAGGTAGCCTCCAAAGAAGAACCACAAGTAGATCACAAAGACGCGCCCCAGGTGGATTCCAAAGAAGAGCCCCAGGTGGATTCCAAAGAAGAACACCAAACACACTTCGAAGAAGAGGTGCAAGGAGATTTCAAAGAAGAGCCCCAGGTGCATTGTAAAGAAGAACCACAGGTATACTCCAAAGAAGAACCCGAAGTAGATTCTAAAGAAGAGCCCCAGGTAGACTCCAAAGAAGAGCCTCTGATGGAATCGAAAGAAGAGCCCCAGTTGCGTTGCAAAGAAGAACCCGAGGTAGCCTCCAAAGAAAAACCACAAGTAGATCCCAAAGACGTGCCCCAGGTATATTCCAAAGAAGAGCCCCAGGAGGATTCCAAAGAAGATCCCCAGGTGGATTCCAAAGAAGATACCCAGATGGATTCCAAAGAAGAGTCTCAGGTGGATTCCAAAGAAGATCCCCAACAACATTCCGAAGAAGAGGTGCAAAGGGATTTCAAAGAAGAGCCCCAGTTGCATTGTGAAGAAGAACCACAGGTATACTCCAAAGAAGAACCCGAAGTAGATACAAAAGAAGAATCCCAGGCAGACTCCAAAGAAGAGCCCCAGGTGCCTTGTGTAGAAGAACCAGAGGTAGACTCCAAAGAACGACAAAATAAAGAACCCGATGTGGTTTTGAAAGAAGAGCCCCAGGTGCATTGCAAAGGAGAACCCAAGTTAGACTCCAAAGAAGAAATGCAAGTAGACTCCATTGAAGAACCCGAGGTAGATTCGAAAGAAGTGCACCAGCTAGACTCTAAAGAAGAGCCCCAGGTAGACTGTGAAAAAGACCCCAAGGTGGATTCCAAAGAAGAGGCCCAAGAAGAGCACCAGGTAGATTCTAAAGAAGAGCCAGATGTAGATTACAAAGAAGAGCCAGAGGTAGATTACAAAGAAGAGCAACAGGTAGACTCCAAAGAAGAACCCGAATCAGATTCAGAGGGAAAGCCCGAGGTGCCTTGCAAAGAAAAGCCCCAGGTACTTTATGAAGAAGAGTCCCCAGTAGATTGTAAAGAAGAGCCCAAGATGGATTCCAAAGAAGAGCCTGAGGTAGCTTGCAAAGAAGAGGCCCAAGTGGATTCCAAAGAAGAGCCCCAAGCACATTCCAAAGAAGATATGCAAGTAGATTCCAAAGAAGAGCCCCAGGTGCACTGGAAAGAAAAACCCGAGGTAGACTCCAAAGAGGAGCCCCAAGTAGACTCCAAAGACGAGCCCCAGGTAGACTCCAAAGAAGAACCCCAGGTTGACTCCAAAGAAGACCCCGAGGTAGACTCTAAAGAAAAGCCCCAGGTAGATTTCAAACAAGAGCCCCAGATGGAAACCAAAGAAAAACCTGAGGTAGTCGACAAAGAAGAGCCGCGGGAAGATCTCAAAGAAGAGACTGAGATGAATTCCGAAAAAGAGCCACAAGTGGATTCCAAAGAAGAACCAAAAGTGGATTCCAAAGAAGAAACCCAGGTGCATTGCAAAGAAGAGCCCCAAGTTGATTCCAAAGAGGAGCCCCAGGTAGAATCCATAGAAGATCCCCAAGTCGATTCCACAAATCAGCCCCAGGTGGGTTCCAGCGAAGAGCCCCAAGTAGAATCAAAAGAAGAACCCAAGGTAGACTCCAAAGAAAAGCTCCATGTGGATTACAAAGAAGAGCTTCAGGTAGATTCCAAACAAGAGCCCCAGATGGAATCCAAAGAAGAACCCGAAGTAGATTCGAAAGAAGAGCCTCAGGCGGAATCCAAAGAGGAACCCGAGATTTATTCAAAAGAAGAGGCCCAGGTGCATTGCAGAGAAGAACCCGAGTTAGATTTGAAAGAAGAGCCCCAGATAGACTCCAAGGAGCCACAGGTATACTCCAAAGAAGAGCCCCATGTAGATTCAAAAGAAGAGCACCATGTAGATTCGGAAGAAGAGCCCCAGATGGAATCTAAAGAAGAACCCCATGTAGTTTTGATAGAAAAGCCCCAGGTAGACTCCACAGATGCCCAGGTAGACTCCAAAGAAGAACCCCAGGTAGATTCCAAAGACGAATCCGAGGTAGACTTCAAAGAAGAACCCCAGGTGGATTCCAAAGAAGAGCACCAGGTAGACTGCAAAGAAGATCCCGAGATGGATACCAACGAAGAGCCGCAGGTGGATTTACAGGTAGAATATGAAGAGCCACAGATGGGTTCTAAAGAAGAGTCTGAGTTGTATTCTGAAGGAGAGCATGGAAGGGATTTTGAAGAAAACTCCCAGGTGGATTCCAAAGAAGAGCCTCAGGTAGATTGCAAAGAAGAGCCCCAAGTGGATTCCAAAGAAAAGCCCGAAGTGGATTCCAAAGAAAAGCCCCAGATAGATTCTGAAGAAGAACCCCATGTAGATTTCAACAAAGAGGTCCAAGTGGATTCGCAGGAAGATCCCCAGGCAGACTTCAAAGAAGAGCCCCAAGCACACTCCGAAGAAGAGGTGAAAGTGGATTCCAAAGATGAGCCCCATGTGCATTGCAATGAAGAACCCGAGGTAGACTGCAAAGAAAAACCACAAATAGACTCCAAAGAAGAACCCAAGGTAGATCCGAAAGAAGAGCCCCAGGTAGATTCAAAAGAAGAGCCCCAGGTGCATTGCGAAGAAGAGCCCCAGATAGACTCCAAAGAGGAAACCGAGGCAGATTCGAAAGGAAAGCCCCAGGTAGACTCCAAAGAAGAGTCCCTGATGGATTCCAAAGAAGAGTCTCAGCTGGATTCCAAAGAAGAACTGCAGGTGTATTCAGAAAAGGCAGATTCTGAAGAGCAGGACATTGATTCTGAAGAGCAGGACATTGATTCTGAAGAGCAGGACATTGATTCTGAAGAACATGAAGAGCGTGACATTGATTCTGAAGAGCAGGACATTGATTCTGAAGAACATGAAGAGCGTGACATTGATTCTGAAGAGCGTGACATGAATTCTGAAGAGCATGACATTGATTCTGAAGAGCATGAAGAGCAGGACATTGATTCTGCAGAGCATAACATTGATTCTGAAGAGCATGACACTGATTCTAAAGAGCATGAAATTGATTCTGAAGAACAAGACATTGATTCTGAAGAGCATGAAGAGCATGACATTGATTCTGAAGAGCATGAAAAGCATGACATTGATTCTGAAGAGCAGGACATTGATTCTGCAGAGCATGACACTGATTCTGAAGAGCATGAAATTGATTCTGAAAAGCAAGACATTGATTCTGAAGAGCATGACATTGATTTTAAAGAGCATGAAAAGCATGACATTGATTCTGAAGAGCAGGACATTGATTCTGAAGAGCAGGACATTGATTCTGCAGATCATGACATTGATTCTGAAAAGCATGACACTGATTCTGAAGAGCATGAAATTGATTCTGAAGAGCAAGATATTGATTCTGAAGAGCATGAAGAGCATGACATTGAATCTGCAGAACATGACATTGATTCTGAAGAGCATGACACTGATTCTGAAGAGCATGAAATTGATTCTGAAGAGCAGGACATTGATTCTGAAGACCATGAAGAGCATGACATTGATTCTGTAGAGTATGAAGAGCATGTCATTGATTCTGAAGAGCATGAAGAGCAGGACATTGATTCTGAAGAGCATGAAGAGCATGACATTGATTCTGTAGAGTATGAAGAGCATGACATTGATTCTGAAGAGCATGAAGAGCAGGACATTGATTCTGCAGATTATGACACTGATTCTGAAGAGCATGACACAAATTCTGAAGAGCGTGAAACGAATTCTGAAGAGGAGGACATTGATTCTGAAGAGCAGGACATTGATTCTGCAGAGCATGACATTGATTCTGAAGATCATGACACTGATTCTGAAGAGGCTGAAATGAATTCTGAAGAGCAGGACATTGATTCTGAAGATCATGACACTGATTCTGAAGAGTGTGAAATGAATTCTGAAGAGCAGGACATTGATTCTGAAGAACATGAAGAGCATAACATTGATTCTGAAGAGCAGGACATTGATTCTGAAGAGCAGGACATTGATTCTGAAGAGCATGACATTGATTCTGAAGAGCAGGACATTGATTCTAAAGAGCATGACATTGATTCTGAAGAGCAGGACATTGATTCTGAAAAGCATGACATTGATTCTGAAGAGCATGACATTGATTCTGAAGAGCATGAAAAGCAGGACATTGATTCTGAAGAGCATGACATTGATTCTGAAGATCATGACATTGATTCTGAAGAGCATGACATTGATTCTGAAGAGCAGGACGTTGATTCTGAAGAGCAGGACATTGATTCTGAAGAGCATGGCATTGATTCTGAAGAGCATGACATTGATTCTGAAGACCATGACATTGATTCTGAAGAGCATGAAATTGATTCTGAAGAGTATGACATTGATTCTAAAGAGTATGACACTAATTCTGAAGAGCGTGAAATGAATTCTGAAGAGCAGGACATTGATTCTGAAGAGCATGAAGAGCAGGACATTGATTCTGAAGAGCAGGACATTGATTCTGCAGAGCATGACATTGATTCTGAAGAGCATGACACTGATTCTGAAGAGCGTGAAATGAATTCTGAAGAGCAGGACATTGATTCTGAAGAGCATGAACAGCATGACATTGATTCTGAAGAGCATGACATTGATTCTGAAGAGCAGGACATTGATTCTGAAGAGCATGACATTGATTCTGAAGAAAATGACATTGATTCTGAAGAGCATGGCATTGATTCTGAAGAAAATGACATTGATTATGAAGAGCATGAAATTGATTCTGAAGAGTATGACATTGATTCTGAAGAGCATGAAATGGATTCTGAAGAGCATGAAATGGATTACGAAGAAGAGCATGACGTGGATTCTGAGGAAGAACATGAGCTCAATTCTGGAGAAAAGTCTGAGTTGGATTCTGAAGAAGAGTCTGAGTTGGATTCTGAAGAAGAGTATGAGTTGGTTTCTGAAGAAGAGTTTGAGTTGGTTTCTGAAGATGAGTCTGAGTTGGATTCTGAAGATGAGTCTGAGTTTGATTCTGAAGAAGAGTTTGTGTTGGTTTCTGAAGAAGAGTATGAGAAGGATTCTGAAGAAGAATCTCGAATAGATTCCAAAGAAGAGCCCGAAGTAGATCCCGAAGAAGAGCCCCAGGTGGATTGCAAAGAAAAGCCCCTGGTAGAATCCAAAGAAAAGCCCAATATGGAATCCCAAGAAAACCCCCAGGTGTATTGCAAAGAAGAGTCCCAGCTAGATTTTGAAGAAGAGCCCCAAGTAGATTGCACAGAAGAGCTCCAGGTGGTTTCTGAAGAAGAGCCCAAGGTAAATTCAAAAAAAGATGCGAAAGTCGAATCAAAAGAAAAGCTCCATGTGCATTGTGAAGAAGAACCCGAGGTAGACTTCAAAGAAGAGCTTGAGGTAAATTCCAAAGAAGAGCCCCAGATGGAATCCAAAGAACTCGAGATGGATTTCAAAGAAGAGCCTCAGGTAGATTCCAAAGAAGAGCCCCAGGTGGATTCCAAAGAAAACCCCGAGGAAGTTTCGAACGAGGAGCCACAGGTAGACGCCAAAGAGCCCCAGATAGACTACAAAGAACATCTCCAAGAAGATTCCGAAGAAGAACCCAAGGTAGACTACAAAAAAGAGCCCCAGGTAGATTCCAAAGAAGAGCTCCAGGTAGATTCCAAAGATGAACCCCAGATGGATTCCAAAGGAGACCCCGAGATGGATACGAATGAGGAGCCGCAGGTGGATTCACAGGTAGAATATGAAGAGCCAAAGGTGGATTCCGAAGAAGAGTCTGAGTTAGATTCTGAAGAAGAGTCTGAACTGGATTCTGATGAGTCTGAACTAGATTCTGAAAAAGAGTCTGAATTGAATTCTGAAGAAGAGTCTGAGATGGATTCGGAAGAAGAGTCTGAGTTTTATTCTGAAGAAGAGTCTGAGTTTTATTCTGAAGAAGAATCTGAGTTGGATTCTGAAGAAGAGTCTGAGTTTTATTCTGAAGAAGAGTCTGAGTTGGATTCTGAAGAAGAGTCTGAGTTGGATTCTGAGGAAGAGTCTGAGTTTTATTCTGAAGAAGAGCATGAAGAGGATTCTGAAGAAGAGATTTGGATGGATTGCGAAGAACACGAAGTGGCTTTTGAAGAACAGAAAGAAGTACATTTTGAAGGAGAGCATGAGTTGAATTATGAAGAAGAGCATGAGATATATTCCGAAGAAGAGGATTGGGTGGATTGCGAAGAAGAGCAACAGGTAGATTCTAAAGATCATGAAGTGTTTTCTGAAGAAGAGCATCAAGTGGATTCAGAAGACCACCAGGCAGAATCTGAAGAACCACGGGAGGATTCCAGTGAGATCCACGTGGATTCCGATGAGACCGAGGTTATTTCTGCAGGAGATTCCCAGGTAGATTTTGTGGAAGAACCCATAGTGGATTCTGATGACCTGCTGGTGAAAAAACTGAAAGCAGATTTAGAAAATCTGCTGGTGGAATCAGAGGAGCTACAGTTGAATTCTGATAGTGACTCCCAGGTGTATTCTGAAGAAGAGCCCCAGGTGTATTCTGAAGAAGAGCCCCAGGTGTATTGGGATGAAGAGCCCCAGGTGTATTCTGATGAAGAGCCCTGGGTGTATTCTGAACAGCCCTGGATGCATTTTGAAGAAGAGCCCCCGGTGTATTACGATGAAGAGGCGATTACTCCAGAGTATGAGGCGAACACTGCAGAGCATGAGGCGAATACTGCAGAGCATGGGGCGAATACTGCAGAGCATGAGGCTAACACCGCAAAGCATGAGGCTAACACTGCAGAGCATGAGGCGAATACTGCAGAGCATGAGGCGAACACTGCAGAGAACGAGGATTCGTCAAAGCATGGGATAGATAGTTTACGGTACTCATGTGGTACTATAAAAGGTATAAAGGACCAGGAGACTAATACACAGGATGAGACGAATACTCTAGAGAAGCAGACGAATGCACCAGACCACGAGACGAATACTCCAGAGAAGCAGACGAATACTCCAGCCCAGAAGGCGAATACTCCAGAGAAGCAGACGGATATTTTAGATTGGTTTGCGGGCGTTAAAGAGCAGCGGGCGGATACTTTAGCGCATTGGATGGATACTTTAACGCACCAGGTGGATGCTTTAGGGCCTCAGGTGGATACTTTAACGCATTGGATGGATGCCGCAAACCATTGGGTGGATACTTCGGAGCATCAAAAAGATACGGCAGAACTTCTGATAGATGCTGCCGTGCTTCAAGTGGAAACTACGCATTATCGTGGTACTCTAAAGCCCAAGGTCGTTTTTACAGATCAGACAGACTCCATTACCGAGAATCTCGTGGAGGAACACTTCCAAAGGACGCCTCCCATTCCGCCTGAAGAAAAGCATGGTCAAGAGCAATCAGCACAAGAAGCTGTTGCCAGTGACACTGATGCTGGCAGCCAGGAGGGCATGTGCGTCATGCAGTGAGCTGACTGAGAGAAATGGACGGCACGGTCCTTATAACGGGGCTCTTGACGGACAATGTAGAGCTTCTCCAGATTTACCTGCAGAGGACTCTGGGGATGTGCCTGGGGCTTTGTGAGGTTTCGTACTCCGGCTTGGCCTGTGTGTGTGTGTGTGTGTGTGGTGATACCCATACAGACTTTCACTCTGCAATCTGAAACCTGATTTTAAAGCTCCCACCCCCCCACTGTAATCTTTTTTTTTCTTATGGTTGAGTGAAATTATCAACAATTATCATTATGTTTTAAAGTTGTTTTAAAGGAATATTTGTGATTTCGCACAGATACGCTGTGCTTGCAGAACTGTGCGGACAAGTAAGCAGAGTTTTAGAGCGAACATGTATAATGTATTTCACATTTGATTTATGTTTGCGTTGATTGAATTGATGTATTTCACATTTGATTTATGTTTGCGTTGATTGAATTGATGTATTTCACATTTGATTTATGTTTGCGTTGATTGAATTGATGTATTTCACATTTGATTTATGTTTGCGTTGATTG
>JAVDPJ010085402.1:0-12827 GCA_034780015.1 Urosalpinx cinerea
ACTTCACCTGGTTACCACTTCACCTGGTTACCATTTCACCTGGTTACCATTTCACCTGGTTACCACTTCACCTGGTTACCACTTCACCTGGTTACCATTTCACCTGGTTACCATTTCACCTGGTTACCACTTCACCTGGTTACCACTTCACCTGGTTACCATTTCACCTGGTTACCATTTCACCTGGTTACCACTTCACCTGGTTTCCCTTGATCTCTTTTCCTTCTTTTCTGCTTCTTTCTCTTTTCGCGGCACAGAAGGATAATCTACACTTCCTTCTGAAAAATGTTGGCATTTGTTGTGATTTCTGGTGTAAAACTTCCACTAAAATCTGTGTCAGCAAGTGTATTAATTCAATCGACAAACAGACTGAACGCCATCTTGGAATAAAGTCACATGACCAGAAGAGCCAATGAGCTACTTTTTTTAAAACTGAGGAACCGATTAGAGACTTTGATACATGTCTTTGCCATCAGAAAACCGGTGTGAAGAGGTGAAAAGGAAAAACCAATAAAAACAGCAGAGTTTTTCTCGTGGGTAACGGTCAAGAATCGAAGATGTGTTGATTTCACTTTTGGCAGTGCATAAGCCACAGCGTAGGGTAAGTCGCAAGGGTCAATTTTGAATTAAAAAAATAATAAAAAAGGCTTATAGTCCGTCAATTATGGTACCAAGTGGGAACAGTGTATCCAAAAACTGGGCAGAAATGAGAGCACTCATGGTTGTACATACTGATGTACTATTCTATGTGTGCATGATGTGTATTTGTGTTTGTGCCAAGAGCTGTGGCAGTGTTTCTAGTTACAAAATGTGTTCTGTGCATGAGAGAGAAATGTGTTTTCATCGTTGTGGAGTAAGGTTCATGATGGTTGAGAGGCGAGACTGAGTATTTATGTCATTGACATTTATCTTTCTTTTTTTCTAACTGAATGAGTAAACATTGTCCTAAGTTGTCCTGTAATGAAGCAAGTTTTTATGGATGAGCAATCTAAAATAATGACGGAATTCACTGGATACTGAGCTTATCCATTTTTTTTTTTACCTTGTTTTCATAGGATATTTTCATCTTCGCTGAGTGGATGCACATTGTACCATTGTCTTCAAATACTGGTCGAAGAGATCTGATATTTTGATACATAACACTCATTTAGTCAATCTTTCTGCCTTTGTGTAACTGGTGAATATTTCGTTATGCAATATTCTCCGTCCATTTATTAGAAAGCCTTTATGCAACTGTTTCTGAGATTGTATATATATGTTTTTCATAAATATGCCTGCAATGTATACCTGTGTTAATAGCTGTTAACTCTTGGCTAATTCTTAGTGTTAATTGTGTTTTAGGTTTTGATACTAGTTAACCTTTTTTGTTATTGGCAATAGCCGTTATTATGGGTAATCGTGTTTTAGCTTTAATACTTCTTGTTGGACCTTTTACATAACTGCCTTAATGTTGATGTTCATCACTGTGCCTTCTTTTCTAATGTGTTTGTTTTTTTGTGTTTTTTTAAATTTTTACTACACTGATGTTCACATTCAGTATTTTCTGCGTAAGGCATCAAAAGATTGATCAAATACTCATACGAATTGCTGCTTGTCTCTTCACAAGGAAGGAGGTGGGAAAGGGTCGGGGTGGGGGCAGGATTTACGCATGTTTTTTGTTCTTTTCAACTCGGTTTAGACCCAGTGTAAGTGGTTGGGATTCTCACGTGTAAAGATTTACAGGGAAACAATAGGCTGCCAAGTCAGAATAGTACGAAAGGTGGACTTGGTGAATTTTCCTCATCATACTGGTATTGATCTAATTATTTATTATCACGGCAGATTTTCTCTGCATGAAATTCGGACTGCTCTCCCTGGGAAGAGCACGAGCACGTTGCCACAGTGCAGCGCCACCCATTTTTTTCTCCTTTTTTTTCCACCCCTTGTCTGCCTTGTATGTGTTTTGCATATTAGACTGAGTTTTCTTCAGAATTTTGCCAGGGACAACTCTCTTGTGGCTGTGGGCTCTTTTATGCGAGTTAAGTGCGTCTGTCTTGCGTATGGGACCTGCACATGCGACCTCCGTTTACTGCCTCATCTGCAAGACTAGCACCCAAACCACACCACTTCTGGTCTAATGGATGAGAGAGAGGTCTAGGCTCTGAACAGGATTCATACCCCACGACCTTTCAATTTCTAGCTGGGCACATTATGCCAGATCACCAAACCACACACACACAAAAATATGAGCACATAGTTTATGTAATTCCTGTTTGAATAGTTTATGTAATTCCTGTTTGAATTTAGTTTAGTTTGGTAAGGATGACACTTTAAGTTGCTCCCCCTGCAGGCATCGCAGCGTGTGTTACTATTTTCAGACACACCTGTGAATTATGGTAATACCAGCTTGTTTGGGTGGAAGCCTTGTGTCATCTTCTATATGCATGCAATTCACTCTAAAAAGTGAAACTTTTATAGCCTCTTCACTGAGGCCACATAACCCACTATTCTAAACTGTGCCCTAGAAGTCTTCCAAAGTGTCGAGATGCAAATCATCTCCACTTTATGTTATCTGTAGCTGAGTGTTGTTAGAAAATATTGTTTCTCCACTCCATTACAACATTGTTTTTGTTTTTTATCATCTATTCATTACAGATAAGGTGAGCGGTTCAAAGATAAGCGGTGGAATTCTAAGATCCCAGGTTTTGACACCCACACAGTACGGTTGACATTGATTTGATTTGATTTTATTTATTCAAAAACCTCCATGCTGAATCAGTATCTGCAGTGTGCTGGGTGAAGGGGTTTTATCTCTGTGAACAGGTGTTACGAATTAGGGACAGTGATTTTTGGTTTTATCTCTGTGAACAGGTGTTACGAATTAGGGACAGTGATTTTTGCCTAAACTGTTTTATATGCGCCTCTATTCAGAGGCGGTTTTCCATGTAAACACAAGTTAATGAATTAGGGGGAATGATTTTTGCCAGAATTGTTTTGTAAACTTACCTCTATAACCTTGTGCGTTAAATGGATGTACCAAAATGCTTGTCCACGTTTGTGTTCTTAAGATGTGCAATGCACACAGCAGCAGACTTCTTTAGTGTATTTTTTTTATATGTATTAATATCCTTTAAAATGGCTACTGTGATTGTTCAACTTTGGTATCTCAATATTTACACAGCCATGTAAATAAATATGTATTTAATTAAATAGCTTAAAAGAATGTAATTAAACAGCTTAAAAGAATGTTAATCGGTTGTACTGATGCATAATTTTGTATTGTGTATTTAGGTACGCTATGGACAGTGCTTTTGTGAGGAGGAGAGAATAAACAACAGCATTGAAAGATATATCAACATAATCTTGTGGAATCATTTTCTATGCATTTTTTCAGTGCTAGTATTAAATTGATATTAAAAGAGTATTAAATTGATATTAAAAGCCAAAATATAAAAAAAAAAAAGTATTTTTTTGTGAATGAGGGATACATACTTCAATTCCAGTATCACTTTTTGTTCCTGTCCAATAGGAAAATGTACCTGTAACTCCGGTGGTGATGGTCACCATGTCCATCCACCTACGACCCTGATGAACCTGAGCTCATTGACAGATGACAGTTTTCAGGCTTTCGTAAGGTGCCACGGCGTTTGGAATGTTCCATATACCCTACACCACACCTGTCAAGCAGATGCTTGACCAACTGCATAACCCAATGTGCTGAGTCAAGCCTTGGGTGCATGCTAAATATTTTTATGTTTTTGCAACCCACCGAATGCTGACATGGTTTACAGGATCTTTTAACATGTTTACTTGATCTTGGACATGCGTGTATATGCCGGACCTCGGTTTACAGTCTCGTCGGAGGGACTCGAGTGGGAATGAAGTCAGAAACAAAGTTAACTATGATGGAAAAATCCCCCTGGTCAGAACAGAAAATTTAGGTCCGGAGTTTGGCCATTCAAGTGATAACCGTGCAAATCCCCCCTCCCCCCTCCCCAACAAAAAGCCTGCAAAACTTCAGAGGACACAATCCTCTTTCCACACTGTACTTGAAAAAAAAGTCCTCACAAATGAGTTGGAAAGCTGGCACTCAAGGCTACTGTACAGTATTAATGCTGAAAACGTTGCGTTCATTCACACATGGCAATTACTCTGATCTGTTGTAAAATAGGACTCACAAATGGGGTTAAAGAGGAAAGACAAACTCTTGTCAAATCTTTATTGAAACAACAATATATAACTTTGCAACATGTATTCAACAATTCTTGATTACCCCAGTCTCGCACTCAGATTTCAGGATAAAGTACCTCTGCTCTCTATTAGAAAAATAAGTTTGATGTTAATACTGTCAACAATCACGTTCCTGCTCTCTTCCACACGTGCAACAAAAATATCTTCAGGCATAAGACATTTTTAAGTAATCAAAATAACTGCGTGAAAAACCACAAAACATGAACTAAAAGATTTTATTAAAAATTGTATCCATTAGAAAAAAGAAGATTCAAACTGGCTCCAATGAAAGAAAAAACAACAAACAAAAACAGATGTTCAAACATTGCCAACATTGAGCCATGACCAAAACTCATTTAATTCAAAATGGTATCCATAAAAAACGATTAAAGAAAGAAATAAAATGACTAAAAAAAACAATTATATGTTCAAACATTGCAAATATCTGAGCCATGACCAAGAATCATGCTCGCCAAGATTTTTAATATATTACCACACTTATCTTTATCATGTTGTGCAGTTATAGAGAGTAAAATAGAGAGAGAAAAAACAACAAAATCAAAACCTTTTTCTCTTCTGTTAAAATATGACAAACAAAAACAAAACATTTAGATGTTATTTCTCGTGTGTTGTTTTACCTCCAAGGTGTGTGTTGTTTTACCTCCAAGGTGTGTGTTGTTTTACCTCCAAGGTGTGTGTTGTTTTACCTCCAAGGAGTGTGTTGTTTTACCTCCAAGGTGTGTGTTGTTTCACCTCCAAGGTTTGACTAGAGCTACACAAAATTAAAACAGATCACAAACTTTGCTGACTGATTAGCAGAGAAACACTTGCTCGCTTCAATTCCATCCTTCATTCATGCAATACACACGCAAGCCATAGTTTAGTGACAATGTTAGGGAAAAAAAAAAGGGGGGGTTGGGGGGGGGGGGAGTAAAAGCTGAGTAGCAACACAAGAGCAACAGTTTGACAGTGAGACAGTTCTGGAGTGTCAATGTAACCATTCATGTCATAAATTGTGTAACAACAACAGTACAAGAGTGCATATTCTCACCAGTCTTACTGACCACACAGATTTCCAGTAAATTGGATTCAAACTGCAATAAGTTACTGGGAGTGGGTCAGACAGCTTCACATATTACCAATAGATTACAACAGATGGCAAACTTTATGGGTATAATAAAACGCACAGAAAACGGAGGATTTTATTTTCCTCCAATCCTTGCCTGACTGGTCCTCTTGTAAAGTTGACCACTTGCAACTAGTGCTGTTTTTTATGTCTGATCAGCCACATTTTTTTTTATCAGCTGGTTTCTTTCAGTCGACCGGTGCAGTCAACATGAATGATCCACATTCCAAGTCGGTTAGAATTAAATGAACTACATGGCTACATTTTTATATGTTTCATTGAGGAAAAAATGTTCTTATGTATTTTTGTTAGGTTTTGTTGTTGTCGCTGCTGTGTTTTATTTTTTCATGGGCAAAGAAAAAAGGTTAACAAATCAAACATGATGTTAAAAATCACTATTATTAGGTGTTAAGTGGGAAAAAAACTGAATAAGCTGTATGATGAACACAACTAAAGTAATGCAGAATTATCTTTTGATTACCTACAGGGAGTTTTAAACAAACTGGGTTAGAAAAATGAAAAAAAAATCATGAAAATCTTACTTAAAAACGTAAGACCCTGATTACAACATAGCAATATACTTTTTAACACTAGCAGAACAAAGTAACTAACCAATGATATTAACACAATCACCGTTCATTTGTAGAGCTACCGCAATACTTTAAACACACATGTCACGGTGCAGAACCAGTCTTCTCAACACTATCTCATGAATGTTCAAGCCACTGGTGTGCTAAGACTGCATCGCATCACTGATATAAAACAGCACCGACTCTAAAAAGCATGTTTGAAAAATAGCTCATCACTCCCAAACCCATAATGGATAGATTAGCAAACACCGGACACAGATAGCTTTAAAAGAGGTACAAAAAGAACAATATTTTATTTCTGCCCGGGACAACTAAGAGTTCAATGTCTACTCTGATTAAGCTGGAAAAGGTATGGTATGGTATATATAGTCATGGCAGACTTATCTGAAATTTCAGACTGCTCTCCCTAGGGAACGAGCATCACCATAGTATGGTGCCACCTTTTTTTTCCTGCGTGCATTGTCTTGTCTGCCTATCAGGGTGGATTATCTACCGCATTTTGCCAGAAAAACCAAAACACTCCTTCCTACCAGAATTGTGTTTGTTTTATTAAATCTGAATGGATTTCATAATGAAATGATCTTGACAGGTACCCAATATTTAACTCCTCTTCCACTGGAGTATTTTTCTTTTCCCTAAATTTTCAGTAAAATTTTCCTAAATGTAATGTTGATGCATGTGTTTTTCTGTGTGTGTTTTTTCTTCATTTCCCCCTTTAAAAAAAACAACAATAAAAAACAGAAACAAACTGTGCAAAAGGAACATCTCATTTTAGTAAGGAAAAGCTTATAAAAGAACAAGCTTCAGTTTAAAACATACAGAAAATCTTGGAGCACAAACAGACATACAAACGCACAAACAATATCAGCACCATACAAATCTTCAATGTGCCATATACATATATATATTATGAATACTATCTACTCGACTGTTGTCCCAACAAGCCAGCTAAGCTTATATTAAGACAATGCATCAATGTTTTTTGATTACTGATATTAACATATAAAATATCCAAAAGGGAAAAAGACAATGCAAAGAACTAAAAACTGTATATTCCAAAGCAAATAAGACATTAAAAAATAAAAGAACTATAAAAACCATGCTAGTGCAAGTTAGGATATGTTGTTGACCCTGATTAAGAATGATTTTTGGAAATACATTAACAGCCGTTTTATGAAACTAATAAACCTACTTCAATCAAACTACCTAAAACAATTTAAATTTATATTTCATTCATAAAAAGTCTCCAAAATTATAAACAAAAGCGAACAGTTGCTCTCATAGTTATACACACTGAAATAATGAACATTCTTCTTTCAGACATATGCACAGCAATGAAAAGTATAGAATCATTAAAAGACTTGAAATGTTTAAAAAAATCAATAAATAAAGATTTAAAATGAAACATCACAGTTGACAAGCAGTTGTATATATAAGAAAATAGTCTGTGAATCAAATCTGTGACCGTTGTAGCCATTATTTTGTAAAGCAACACATACATCACTTCATGCGCACACACTGAATTTCATATACACAATTTCTTTTTCTTTTTTTTTTTTTTTTTGCAAAATGACAAATTTAAGTTAGTAACCGAGACCCATTCACCAACATTCCATTTTGGACAATCATTCAATAGCGACAAGCAGCTCATCCAAAATTTCTCAACGATAAAACACTTTTTCAGTTTTTTGTTAAACATGACGATTTGGTAATCATTCACATAACTATTCATGGAATGCACTACAATGTGTCGGTTGATGAGGTTTAGTTGAACATAGAAGGTGGGGGGGAACAACAGGTGATGAAGGTGAAACATCCAAACAAACGTCGGGAACATGTTTCCATTAATATCAACAAAGAGGGGCCAACACTCTGCGATATCCAACAGTCCTAATCAATGGCAAACCAACCACACAGACAGGTCATCTCTGGAACACTGTTTGCTTCGCTTTTTCCAATATTTCATCATCACAGAAACAATATTGGGATCATAATTTTCCCATTCTTTAACATAAATTTTCCATCTGATTGAAAATGATCTACGGGCAGAAGGAGATGGATGGGCTAAATAAGTCTCATACATTATTGTTATTATTATTGTTATTATTATCATTGTTTATCATCATCATCGTCATTATTATCATTATTATTATTATTATTATATGTAACCACTGAATGTAAACATTGCTAGATTGATAGATTCCCAGCACAGACAAAATCTGCAAGAAAAGTTCTGAAGATGATGAAATCTGTATGAAATTAGACAATGTTGGACTTACTTTTACATATTTGCTTTTTCTATTGCAGTTTCCACTGGTCAAGGATACTGTCCACAATCAATAAACAGCACATATTCCCATTTCTAAAACTGATTTTTAATGGTAAGCTTCAGCTAAAAACTTCAAAATGTCGTAAAATTTCACTTATACACCTGAACTTTACAGCACAGGTAAACAATAAAGAAAAAAAGTACAAAAAAAAACACAAACAAAATTGGAAGCAATAACAAACAAAACTGGAAGTAATCACATCTTTCGAAAGATACAAAATAATTGAAATATGCTGTGAAAACCATAAAAAGTCCTGATATTGTGGCATTTCATTTTGCCTATAAAAACATTAAAATCAGACCCATGTCAAGAAGTCAGGAAAAACAAACAAAAGAAAAATCAAAACACAGCAAAACACCCTTTCCTGTAGTCTACAAGCCCTTTTCACTCAAAGTCTGGATGCTCTGAAATTTTACTTTGTCTCTAACAAATCTAAAACCAATTAAGATACTTTGTCATAAGACTCTCCGACAAGAAACTATCATTGAGCCTTGCAGAATCATTTTAATCTAAAAGGACTTCCACGAGTTTGTGTACCGGTGGCACTATCATTGAGCCTTGCAGAAACATTTTAATCTAAAAAGACTTCCACGAGTTTGTGTACCGGTGGCACTATCATTGAGCCTTGCAGAATCATTTTAATCTAAAAGGACTTCCACGAGTTTGTGTACCGGTGGCACTAACTCAGTAATGCACTTATAATGACCAACACTTTCTGCAAGTATGCAATATCCTTCCTTGACAAAAGTGCTAATCATCATAATAGTACATCTTTTTTTTCTGTATTGTTACCCTATGTGCACAGATATACTGAGCTCTCTCTCTCTCTTTTTTTTTTTTAAGCTGCATGAAAGGGCGTACGACCCCAAGTGCTCCCTGTTTTTATTTTCTGGTTTTTAAACTTCCGCAACTGTTATTTTTCTTTTCTCAACTTTTCACATCCTTCTTTTTCCAGGAGCTGAACTTCCATGTTCAAAATACTTTGAGGTTAGTTTGCAATCAGACATGCATTTTTCTAATCAGACTTACACATACAAGCTTAGCCAACATTATCGACGAAAAATAATCGTGTCATGGTTTGCACAAACTCCTATGCTATTACCTCATGACAAGATTACAGAAAAAGCGTCAACACTGTAACACGGTGGGTTGGAACAATGATAAGCTGCTGAAACAGTCATTCTGTAAAATAGCAGATCACATACAAATACATAACAGATCAATATAATTCAAACGAAAAAAAACATAATAACATCAATATAATTCAAAAAGAAACTGTACAACAACTCACTGGAAAAGAAGCAACAACAGATAACTTGTTAATCATAAAAAACACAGGCTAAATGTTCAAATGCAATAAAAACAACTATAGATTTTAAAACAGACAACAAATAAAAACCATAATCAAAAACATATCAAAGAGCAAACAATAAAAACAAACCACCATACTTACCCTTGACTCAAACAGTTTCTAGACCTCTACAGGAATGAAATGATGCATGGCAATGGAACATTCAAATCTCAAATAAAATGATGCGGCACTGAATTCTCTAAAAACAGCAACATTTAAGTCTCTACTCCCAGAAACATAAGGATGAATCAGTCTAGGCAACTGCAGGCAAGCTTTTCAATCAGTCTAGGCAACAGCAGGCAAGCTTTTCAATGTACTGGCACACGAAAGCAGACTGGGCAAAGAGTCATCTTCAAAGGCCAAACCAGGTCTCTTGTGTCTCTCCAGTAAACATTTGACAAACATCTGCACAGTCCATAAATACTGGTCTTTAGTAATATCAAACATGACCCTTACATAGTATCAACTCTGAAAGATTATCTTTGATAATTCAGCCCAGATATTTACCATAACCATAAGTGATATTTCACGACCAGGGGAAAAAGAGGTGAGACCCCTTTCTGCTGGACGTTTCTTCGATAACTGTATAACCTCTCAATAGAGTGTAGCAAAGTAAAACACGAAATAAAAGTGAAGAAATTAGGAAGTAAAAAAAACCAAGTAATGGTCGTAGTAAAAAGATGGCTGCCTTTAAAATCTAAGGGTTGAAAAATACACTATCCCAAACCTCAGCACTCTTATGATCCTGAAAAGTAAATGGGCAGTGGTTTAGAAAATTTACCCCTAAAAGATTTGACACAACTGGCCATAGTGGGCATAGATCGTAAATATGCAAGGGAATTAACATATTCCTATTTCTACCAACCACCCACCCTACAACTAGAGACAAATCCTGAAAGCACATGAATTCCATTTCCAAAACACTTCAGGATCACTAATCTTCTTCACTGCCTTTAAAAATGTACAGCTAGAGGTGTTGATATAGTGTATGTTTAAGTATTGTGTATGTGTGTGTGTGTGTAAAGGGGGGGGGGGCACATGTACAGGTGTGTATCAAATATAAAGTGCCTCTATATTAATTGTCATTAAAAAGAAAAAAAAGGTTTAAAAACTCTTTTATTGCTGACAATTCCTCCCCCCCACAAAGCCTGATCTATCCACGCACTGCAGTAATAGTGACAGTTTTAATTCCAGCCAAGACATTCTGTGACCTGTCAAGGCAAGATATTATACAACAAATAGCGCTTATACTATCTTAAATCCTTTTTAAGTCAGCCATAAACCTTTCTTTCTAAATTGTTTATCATAATTAATGCCCATCAGCCACATGAGTGTTATTTCAACCAATCACAGACAAGGAATCGGGGAAAAAAAGAAAGGGGTGCTCTCAAAACCCCTCATGAAGGAAAACCTCTGAACCAACAATCCTCTTCCTCCTCTCTGAGGTAAACTCCTGGGTACGATTTCAGTCTGGGAAATGGATAAACATCAATGCCCGTACAACAAGACAACAATCCATAACAGTGACATATCAAATCCCGCTGTGAGACGATCCCCAGGTAATGACAGAGTCATCCCTATCATTAGTCTGGGAAATGGATAAACATCACTGCCCTGACACACAACAAGACCACCCAGAACAGTGACGAATCACATCTCAAATCCCGCTCTGAGGTGATTCCCCGGGAATGATTGAACTTTAACCCAGGCACCTCTTGAATCACCCCCTCTTACATCACTCTTACACCACTGCCCTTACAATCAGACAATCCATACATCTCAAATCCTGCTCTTGAGACGATTTCCCAGTAAAGACTGAATCTTTAACCCAGGCACCCCATGAACTCCCACACGATTCCCTAGTTTGTCAGCTCCTGTGGTTCCATAAACAGGAGGGGCCTTTAATTTCAGTCTGCAATGCCCAACTGTGGGGGATCCCCTAGTAAGGACTGAATCTTGAAACCAGGAACCCCCTGAAACCAGGAACCCCCTGAACCCCCCAACCCCAAACCACACACCCACCCCCAACTAAATCTCGAGTCCTCTAAGCAGGGATGATTCGAGCGTGATGTCGAACTCTGTGAGTGAGTCGAGGATGTGCACGATGAAGTTGGTGAGGCTGGGGTTACGCAGGAAGGAGTTCTCCTCGTACAACTGAGCCGTCACTGTCGTGCTGGCCATCAGCGGCATCCATCGGTGTAGGCAACGGTCCCTGCACAGCGTAGAGCCAATGAATGAATGAATGAATGAATGAATGATGGCTTTTACAGCGCATCTTCAACAAGTCATGCTCAATGCACTTTTTTCAGTAGTGTATGCTGGGTATACTTTTGTTTCCGCAACCCACCGAATATTGACATGGATTACGGGAACCTTGGTTCATAATCTCATCCGAAGGACTTGTGGGGGAACGGAGTTAGAACCAATATCAACTCAGGGGGAAAATCTCCCTGTACATATGAGATGCACAACCAATTTGAGTTATCATCATCATCCTGCTATCAACACCAACCACCGGTGTAAACGATTGTCCATGCACATTACATACATCATCATGCCATCAACATCAACCACCGGTGTAAACCATTGTCCGTGCACATTACATACATCATCCTGCCATCGACATCAACCACCGGTGTAAACGATTGTCCGTGCACATTACATACATCATCATGCCATCAACATCAACCACCGGTGTAAACGATTGTCCGTGCACATTACATACATCATCATGCCATCGACATCAACCACCGGTGTAAACCATTGTCCGTGCACATTACATACATCATCCTGCCATCAACATCAACCACCGGTGTAAACCATTGTCCATGCACATTACATACATCATCCTGCCATCAACATCAACCACCGGTGTAAACGATTGTCCATGCACATTACATACATCATCCTGCCATCAACCACTGGTGTAAACCATTGTCCATGCACATTACATACATCATCCTGCCATCAACATCAACCACCGGTGTAAACCATTGTCCGTGCACATTACATACATCATCCTGCCATCAAGAGACAGGAGTTCCTCACCTACCTGAGGCCCACACAACAGATGACTACAATGTATAAATGGTCGACTATCGTGATCGATAAAGTCCAACCTAGCTCTTCATTCTGTCAATGACGGGGGTTGGCGCTAGGTGCCATGCGCATAGTTAAGTTACTGCTGTTTGCGCAGAGCCTCAGCAACTCTCTCCACCTGC
>JAVDPJ010086511.1:0-12826 GCA_034780015.1 Urosalpinx cinerea
TCAGGGAATGGAGTCAGCACAAATGTTAACTCCGGGAAAATATCCCCCTAGGCAGATTCGAACTCGCGTCGTCAGATTACAAATCATGCGCTCTACCGACTGAGCCATCCATACATAATCTTTGTATGTAATATGTGTGTATATCTGTTGTTTGTTTAAATTATTTATGTGTCTATGATTTTGTGTCTGCAGTTTCAAACATGTGTACAAAAAATAGAAATGCCTTTGTGCTAAGTGTAACACAAGCAAGTGTAGCACAGAAGCCTATAAATATGCTATCAGCATCAGTGTGATTTTTTCAATTTTCGACAAATTACCTTTTTTTGGTTTTTGTTTGTTTGGTTGGGTTATTTTTGTTTTTTGTTTGTTTGGAAATTTTTTTACTTACAAAAATGGAAAATCCTTTTTTTCTTTTTGATACTCTGAAGCCGTGGAGTTTGGCAGTGCATTTAATGTTGTGCGCATGTCCAGAAAGCTTCGATGTAAGCTGTTGTTATTTTTCTTTTTAATTTTTTTTTATTTGATATAATACATATAAAAGCAGAGGTAGAGGGCCCAGTGACGGCAGAAGAGTTCCTAAACATTCGGCGTGCCCTAGCAGTGTGACAGATATATATCTATATAATATTGAACAATTGAGTATATATCATATATCTCTGTTCTAAATTCTCTCTGTGTGGTAGAGGGAGTAGTAACAGCAGAAGAGTTCCTGAACATTCCGCGGGCCCTGGCAGAGTCTCAGATATGATATTGAACGATATAATATTAAACAAACTGTGTATCTGTGTGGTGTACGGAACATGCCAGCAGTAGCGGAGGGACCAGTAACAGCAGAAGAGTTCCTGAACATTCGGCGGGCCCTGGCAGAGTTTCAGAGATGTATAGATATATAGATAAGTATGTATAGAACAAAACACATGTTAAAGACTTCAATAGTATGACTTCAATAAGTATGTATAGATATATGACTTGTTACTTTTTGTGTGTTGTACAGAACACGCCAGCCGTAGCGGAGGGACCGGTAATGGCAAAAGAGTTCCTGAACATTCAGCAGGCCCTGGCAGAGTTTCAGAGATATATAGATAAAGATACAGATGTATGTATGTATAGATATAAGATATATTTCCCTATGAACATGTATAGATAATATTATATATTTTCACATAAGCTGTTGGCGTCTGTGTGGTGTGCAGAGCACGCCGGGGGAGGGGGAGGGCCCAGTGACAGCAGAAGAGTTCCTGAACATTCAGCGCGCCCTGGCAGAGTTTCAGAGATATATAGATATAGATACATGCATGTATGTATAGATATAATATATATTTCACATCAACTGTTGGCGTCTGGGGTGTGCAGAGCACGCTGGGGGAGGGGGAGGGCCCAGTGACAGCAGAAGAGTTCCTGAACATTCAGCAGGCCCTGGCAGATTTCAGAGATATATAGATGTAGATATGTATGTATGGATATGATATATATTTTCACATGAACTGTTGGTGTCTGTGTGGTGTGCAGAGCACGCCGGGGGAGGTGGGGGGCCAGGTGACAGCAGAAGAGTTCCTGAACATTCAGCAGGCCCTGGCAGAGTTTCAGAGATATATAGATATGTATGTATGGATATAATATATATTTTTACATGAACTGTTGGTGTCTGTGTGGTGTGCAGAGCATGCCGGGGGAGGTGGGGGGCCCAGTGACAGCAGAAGAGTTCCTGAACATCCGGCGCGCCCTGGCAGACTCTCAGGTCCAGATCCAACAGCTGGTGCAGGCCAAGACTCACCTGGAGAAACACCTGTCCGAAATGACCACCAAGGTGTGCCTTGTGTTGTGTTGTGTTATGTTGTATTGTGTTGTGTTGTATTGTGTTGTACTGTATTGTGTTGTATTGTATTGCGTTGTATTGTGTTGTATTGTGTTGTATTGTATTGCGTTGTATTGTGTTGTATTGTGTTGTATTGTGTTGTATTGTATTGTGTTGTATTGCATTGTATTGTGTTGTATTATGTTGTGTTGTATGTATTGTATTGTGTTGTATTGTGCTGTATTGTATTGTACTGTATTGTACTGTACTGTATTGTGTTGTACTGATCATCCGCCATTGTACTCATGATCCTAGATGATCGCTGAGGTTGCCAAGTTCACAAACTGGATGACCTAGGTTCCCAACGGAAAAATTGACTTCATTAACCTCTTCGCTGCTTGTGCCGTGCGTCTTGCAGTGTTCTCGGCGTTATCTTGTGCGCCCGGGACCGTGTCTGTCACAATGTACTTTTCATCAGCAAGAATCTGATCACTAGCATGGGAAATTACCGTATCAATTGCTCTAGACTGTGATATAGTGGTTAAAGAGTAGAACTTCTTAACTTTTGACCATTTGTTATGACCAATGGACAAGAGGTTGGCAAGTTTTTGTATTATAACCTTTAAACCCAAAATTTTGTCCTGCCACACAGAAATATCAAAATGCTCTTTTAGCACAGCAGGGAAGGGGTTAATGGGAAAGTTGTTTTCATGTCACGCAAGTACTGAAATAAACCCTAGCTGCTCTCTTGTTATGGGAAGAGGAATTTGTTCTTACAGTAAATTGTGTCTACCCAATCCAGTGAGAGTAGTTGGCAGCTCATAGCATTAATGGTATGGTATGGTATGGTAATCTCTTCGATAAGTCTGATTTTGAAAGTAATAGGCCAAGTGCATCAGAATGGATGGTACTCTGACAAAAGCTTGTGATGTTCCAGGCTAAAAAATATTTTGATATGACTAGTGATTATAATATTTGATACAATATGAAGCAAGGAGATGACCTTCATCCTGATGGTGAACAGAAGTTGCCCACTGTGTGTGCAGAGCAAAGGGACGGGCAAGGGGACCGTTGCGGCCACTGCTACAAAGGAGGGATCCCAGGCTGGCAGTGCCAAGAAGACAGACGATGGTGAGCTCTCTCTTTCTGCAGCAATGGTTGTAAAATACCCTTTCCCACTTGTTGCTGTTGAAATAACCTTTCCCTCATTTCTCTTCTTGTTCCCCTGCCCTCCACACCAAACAACTTTGAAAAAGGGTCTATGACCCGAAACGTCAGCTGATTCACTTCAAGATGATCTTCTCTCCCTACCCATCAAGGTATCTGTACCCTCTGTTTTTTCATTGTAGCAATGGTTCTTTCCATCAAGCCAGAGAGTGACATTTGGGGAGGGATCTCCCAGTGCCATTTAGATGGTTATCCATATTTTGAATGTGTGTGTGTGTGTTTACTGTGACAAATGTGAACGCCTAGGGCTTTTGTACCCATCAGAATAGGCATCCTAATGAACTTTTATTATCATTAGAGAGGACGGTGATTGCATTCTGTTGCAAGTTTCTTTTCAAGTGAAACGGTTACATTTTTGGCAGAATGTGTGTACACAACTTTTGACACTTGGTATAAATCAAAGTGAAGATGAGCTTACTCTCCGGGGGGAAAGAAAACAACATGTTTGATTGTTTGTTTGTTTTTATTTAGTTGTTTCCCAGCCTGCTTCATGTAAATGTGCACATTTCAGCCGATATGTGGCCCCGGCAGTTGACTGGGCTAAAGACGTCATAAATGAATGAAAAAGGCACACAGTGTTTCAAATGAAGGAAGGAAGGTTTATTATTACTTTCCTTTCATTCTGGTAGGGGCTTCTATACCTAGCTATTTTTTCATCTCTTTTATTGTTAGGTTTGCCTGTAGATCAGGGGATTTTTGTTTCATTGTGGAAAAGAATTACTGCTGACTGAAGAAAGGTCATTAACTGATTAAGCAATATTGGTGCATGTTACATTTTGCAGTGCGTCTTACTTTGTTCTTTTTTAGCGTCTTACTAACTTTCTTAATGAAAGAACCAAAACAAACACTCAAAACACCAAGAGCTAGTTGTGTGGTAATTTTCGGGAAAGGATATCTTATGTTTTGCTGAATGAAAGTCACTCGGCAACATTGATGCAGTTTACATTAGTAGTGTTGTGTCTTACTGGCGTTGTTATGTCTGTGGTGCCTGTCAGCCAGATGCAGTTTACATTGGTAGTGTTGTGCCTTACTGGCGTTGTTATGTCTGGTTCCTGTCAGCCAGACGCAGTTTACATTAGTAGTGTTGTGCCTTACTGGCGTTGTTATGTCTGTGGTGCCTGTCAGCCAGACGCAGTTTACATTGGTAGTGTTGTGCCTTACTGGCGTTGTTATGTCTGGTTCCTGTCAGCCAGACGCAGTTTACATTGGTAGTGTTGTGTCTTACTGGCGTTGTTATGTGTGTCGTGCCTGTCAGTCAAGCACCGTGAGGGCCGTGCTGGCGACTCGAAGACCGACAACCGCGATGAACGCAGCAAGGACAAGTCAGAGCGTCGGGACAAGGGGGAGAAGCGCGACAAAAGGGAGAGCAAAAAGTCAGCAGCGAACAGCGTGGATGTACAAGAGCATGGGGACTCCTCAGTGTGAGTATCCTGGGTTTTTATTTCATGGTTTTTCCAGCGAAATGCCTTTGCACTCACTCGCATTCAAAACTCTAGGTGTGCAAGCTTCTTTTTCCCATGTGTACTGGCTGCCAAGCCTCTTTTGGCCCTAGGTTGTTTTACATAGACTAGATGCATGCTTCACAAAGGACCTTGCTTTATTGACACATTTGACACACTTCAATCAAGATCATCATTCATCATGATCCAGAGGATAAGGGGTGGAAAACAGCATTGGACAGGATTCTGATCCCGGACCTCTCGCTTTATGTACAGTTCATTTTCTGTAGACCACCACATCACGTATTCCTAAACATCAGAAAAAACACATACTTGTTCCTCAGTTGTTGTCAACACCGCTGTTTGTTTTCTAGGAAACACACCAAAGACAAAGGAGGCGAGGACAAAAAGTCCAAGGACTCCACCCCCACCTCAAGGGCAGAGCCAGAAGACGGGGGCAGCCGCCAGAAGGAGGGCAAGGGAGACAAGCCAGCGAAGGAGGAGAAGGCGAAGAAGGGAGACAAGAAGGACAAGGACCGGACCAAGGACCGGGAGGAGCGTCGGGAGGAGAGGGCGAAGGAGAAGGAGGAGAGGAACAAGGAGAAGGAGGAGAGGAAGCGAGGGCACCGGGGTCACGATGAGGAGGACACCATGGTGGCGTCGACCTCATCATCATCTCACCGCCGCAGCCTGGAGCCCCCCCCCTCCATGGATGACCGGGGTAAGGGCTTGTGGTGGTATGGTCAGCCTGGAGCCCCCCCCCTCCATGGATGACCGGGGTAAGGGCTTGTGGTGGTATGGTCAGCCTGGAGCCCCCCTCCTCCATGGATGACCGGGGTAAGGGCGGCGGGGCTTGTCGTGGTACAGTCAGGTTTCAACCTCGCAGCTGAATAGGGAAAATTAGTTCAGTAGCTGAGGGAAAAGGATACTTCCCAGTTTCAGTTTTTGGGGCTTGTCGTCATGGTTCAACCATGGGTCATGGTTCAACCTACCAGCTGAAGAGGGAAAATAACTTCAGTAGCTGAGGGAAAAGGATACTTCCCAGTTTCAGTTTTTGGGGGTTCCCCCCCCCCAAGGTGGTGTCACAGCGTTTTGAATATTAACATGTATGCTGACCGCAACTGTCAAGTCAGATGCTTGACCAGCTGCTTAATCTAATGTGTTGCGTCATGCCTCGGCTGCAAACTGGGTATTTTCTGTGTTTCCGTAACCCATTGAACGCTGACATGGATTATGGGATCTGTAATTTGCATGCTTCTGCATGCATGTCCACACAAAGGGGAGTGAGGCACTTGCAGGTCTTCAGTTAACCTGGCAGATGGTAAAAATTCCCACCCTTGATCCACCAGGTGGTGTCGCCAAGTCTCAAACCCCTTCTGCATCAGACCAGTCAGATTAGAAGCCTGATGCTTTACCGATTCAGCTATTGCACCCTGAACGTTGGAAATAAACTCAGTAGTTGAGTGAAAAGAATTTCCAGTGTATGGAAATGATGTGTTGTCACGAAAGTTATAGGTGTTGCTGAACTTTTTCCTTCTGTGTTGTGTACATTGTGAGCGTCCAGTGAAGAATTGGTATATTTTGCTGAAGTTATACCTTCAGGTAAAACAAAAATCTTGCAACTAGCAGACACTTTTGTTAGAGGGAAAATAAACATGACACTTGATTTTGTACGCAATTTTATATATATATATAAAGTAATACACAGTGAATGTACTATTTTGTTTTAATTTAAATAAACAAAAAGTTGCAAAAATATCTTATTTGACCTTTGTAGTTTTTCTGAAGACAATGAGGTGCATAATGCGCATTTCATTTCAAATAGAGAATAATACATGGCAGGGATGAATTAGGGGACATTTTTTTTTGCAGTTTTGACATCCCATACAGTTGCAATAGCAAAGTTAAAAAAGAATTTTCATGTTTTATTGAAAAAAACCCATTACCTTATAAAAACCAAATTGGAAAAGAAAGTAAAAGCCAAGTTGAGTCTGTCATAGACAGTTATTACTTTTGTTTTCCTTAAACTGAAGTATGTGCTAGTCAAACAAGTTTTTAACCTAGCCCTAAATTTTGCTCTTATCTCACTGTAGAGATCAGAAAGCTCAGTAAGCAGTTTGAATCACTGCTGGTGGGATCTGAATTAAGATGGTATGGTATCTATTTTATTGTCATGACAAATTTTCTCTGCATGCAGTTCAGGGCATTTTGCTAACGACATTCGATGTCTTGTCCCTATGTTTCAGAATCAAAGCGTCGGAAACTGGAGATGGCTGGATCGAGTTCTCAGGTTAGTATAGAATTAATGGAGGTGTGTTGATAAACCTCCTCCCCCCCGACAACTCCACTTCCAGTGTTCCAGTCCACCGCACCATGGGGGACCATGTACAGGTTGTCCAGGAAACGCACGGGGCGTCCGGTTCAAATCTCCAAGGCTACTCCAGGGAAGGTGTCGATCTTCGTGCTCTGAGGGAGGAGGAAGCAGCCGATGGAAGGAGCAGCCTGGCCAGATTCTACACCCACCCCCCCAAGCCTCGCCTTGGTCTTCTCTCTCTCTAAATGATCTATTTTGCAGGAGCGTCGAGTGGGGGGAGGGGGGGGTCCAGTAACCACTACATTCCAGTCCAGTCCATGCCTGCGCGTGTCAAGGTCTTCATAGTCAAAGTCTTCGTAAGGAGCCGGTTTGGAGTCCAGTGCCGTCACCAGTGATGTGAAAGTGTGTCCAGTGCCATGTCCACTCTCTGTGTTTTTCTGCCCCCCCCTCCCCCTCCCCCTCCCCCTATCCTCCCCCCCGTCTGTCCTTGCCTATCTGCCTGCTACCTCCGGTGTGGGGACAAGTTTGCTGCCAGTTGCATGAAGACGTTTTTCATCTTTCTGGTGCTCTCCCTGTGAAGCTGTGTTTCCTGCCTGCCTCGTTCCATGGAAGTCGTATAAAAAATCTCTGAAATCTCTATTCGCAGTTGTGTCTTCAAGAGTTTAAAAAAGAAATCTGTATAAATTTCTCTGAAGTGGTTTTCCAAGTAGTAAAAGTAAAGTTTTGTTGCAAATTACCTAAGTTGAAGAAGAGAAAGAAAAAGAGAGTTGTTGAGAAGAATGAAGAAGCAAGATGCGTCTGTCAGCCTGAAGCCTGCGAATGTTGCTATCGGTCTTCATGCTCAGGACAGTCTCCAGGAATGGTGTATGATGTCGTCAGTTGTTGCCCCCCTAGGGAAGAAAGCAAGTAAATGGCTACAAGATTCTCAAGGAGAAGGAGGACTGTTTTGTTTTGTGGTCTTTTCTTCATCGCTGTGTTGATCTCATCTGTGGTAACGTTTTTTCATCATGGACAGAGACCCAAAAGTTGTTAATATCGGAAGTTTATGTTCAGTTTTTATTCTTTTCTTTTTTTATACTTGAGGGAAATTTTCAAGCATGCAAGGACAAATACTGCTGAAGGCGGAGGTCTTTTTTTTCTTCTTTTTTTTTAATTGTACATAGCGTTCTTTTATTTCTATTCAGAGTGAGAAATACCTGAATGAATTCAACTTGGCCCGAGCTGCTCACTACTACTGTGGACTTTTTGAGATACTGCAGATTAATAGTCCCATACCCAGTCCATTTCACAGTCCTTGCTGCTGTTGATAGTTTAGGTGGAAAAAGTGTATGCTTGGTATATCGAGGATCCATCCGACTAGCCTGTACCTGCAGTTGAAGGTTTCTGAGTATTGAAGATTTCCATGTCAAGAGTCTTCGGCAGCTAAGCATTTCTCCCTGAATACATGATCGCGCTGATTGCTGTAAAGTGTTCACTGTTGAGAATTATTCCACGGTTTCAGTTGGTGCTTCAAAAGACAAGGACTTGGTCAAGAAGTCAGTACCACAGACTTGACAGTTTGAACTGAGTGAGACTGATTTCTGAGTACCACATGTGCTTTTGGTATTTTTGTTTTGTTTTTTGTTCCATTTATTTATTTATTTTTGCCTTTCAAATTATCCTCTCAACAATGCCGTCCAGTTGGGAAATGCCAATGTGAATGAAATCTGCGTTACGTTATCAAATGATGAGAGAGAGAGAATACCCCACGGACTGTTGTAAAGTATGTACCAAACAAAGTTACCATGATAGTCAAGAGAATGTAAAAGCAGAATTGTGAATCCTAAAGAATGTGATATACCCATTGCCACCTTCAACATGAAGAGATCAGCCCGTGCGACAATCCTGTAGCAAGAAAGAGCACCGAAACCTCCAAGGCATCAAAAGGCAAGCATAAAGCAGCAAGAGGATGTTCTACAGAGCTTCTCAAAGGAGCCATTGTTGAGTCTACAAAGCCTCAAATTGATCTGCAGCCAGAAGCAACGGAGCCATACAGCTTTAGTCAGATTGGTGTGTTACTTCATCAGTTGATTAGCCAGTCATATCCTGTCCGTGAATCATTCCTGGGAAGCAGAGTTGGAGCAAGAGCTGGATGGGATCAACGGGAGCACGGAGGAACCATGGGTGCGCCTACAGAACTCCAAGGAGCCGTTTCATCATCGTCTGGAGTACTCCGCAAGTCAGCCCTTCAACTGCAACAGTACATGGAGCCACCTATCCGCCTCTACCAGTTCCTGTTCAACGTTGGGTTTGTGGTCCATCTCTCAAGATAAGGAGCAGCATTTCTTCAGCAGGATTTCAGCATGAATCGTCGAGTGTTTTTAGCATTCCAAACATCAGCAGTGCCATAAGCATACTGTGGTCACCCGTAGGCTGTGTTACAGTGAGACGTAGTGAGATGAAGTGGTCGTGAAGCTACAGAATTTATTGTGCATAGCTTTGTGTAGGCAGCTTGTTCATAGAGCCACACGTGCAACAGAAAAATTGTGATTTTGTTGAGTTTTTTTTATTTATTTTTTTATTTTTTTATATATCTGCCATACAAATAGATGAGCAGTGTTCTTAAGTTTGTGTCTCCACCATCTGATGGACTACAGTGGGTTACATGAATTTGAGTATATGTGTGAGGGCTTTTATCTTTGGTGTTTTTTTGGGTTTTTTGTATCTCAGGTCAGTGGTCACAAAATTGGTGAAAATAGTTGGTATGAAAACTGCTGTGCTGTGAGCAACTTTTAAGCAAACAAGTCTCTTCACAAATTGTGTTCTGAAGTCAACCCTTCATTCAGTTTGTGGGGGTTCAAGGTGTAATGCGCGTGTGGAATTCAGCTGTGGTGTATAGCATGTGAGCCAACTGCCAAGGGTGTCATAATCATGTCTTTGGAATTAGTTCTTCAGGGAAGCAGCACAGTTTCTGTGGGTTTTTTCCACAAGAAGTTTAGTATTGGTGGAATTGATGCTGATGTTCAGATAGGAAGGGTTTTTTTTGCATTTATATATCTTTTATGTGTGTGTATGTCTGCTTGTGTGTGCAGGTGTGTGTATACACATGGTTGTATCTGTGCAGGTGCTTGTGTGAGTGCACATGTTTGTGTGTGTGCGAGTGTTTGTGTGTATAATATGCGTTTTGCGAGTATGAGCGTGATTGCATTTGTGTGTGTGTTTGCAACTTGTTTCTCTGGGTGCATCGTGCATGTGTGACTTGAGTGTTTCAGTGAGTGCACAGGTAATGTCAGAGGTTTCTTATTTTACTTTCTCATTTTATTTCATAGCCATGTTAAATGTGAATCAGCATAATGATATTTTAAGATAGAGTTGTCCAATAAGTTGTACGATATGAGCCATTTATGTCTGATTTGAGCTGTCTTTTCTATGACTGTTGATAAACGTATAGTTGAATTGCGCACCCTGGATACAAAAGGTTAAACCCCATTGAATTTTCTTATTTCCAGAAGAATATTTTCACCACATTTTGTCTGTGGGTGTAATTTGTCCCAATAGCAGAAGTAGGACATTTTTTAAATCATGAATGAAAAAAAAGAAGTATGTCACGATTTTTTGGCATAGGCAAATAGCTTTAATAAGAAAGCCAAATCTTTTCAATTACATGTATGCATACAGTAAAATGTGCCCCCAAGGTTAGTTAGGTAAACCTGTTTTGAGTTATATATGCTTAGATTGGGGGCACTGACAGGAGTTGGTAGCCTTCGTGCAAAGAAAACTACTGTACTGTGTGCATGAAAACACTATCTGACACTACTTCTAGTCTATGTAAATCCCATTCAGAAATATCATCATGGTCAATGCCTTCAAATCATGGCACCAAAAATATATTGGCCAACCTATATTCAGAAGTAAGGAGAAAATATTAAACGGGTATCTGATACTAATCCCCTCAGAAATATGATGGGTATATTATTACAGTTGCACAAGTTAGTACTTTGGGAATTTTTTATTTATTTTTTATTTTTTATTACTAACTTAGATGTCACCAGTTACCACCCAAATGCCTAATATGCTTCAATAACCTGATAAAATCTTCATATCCAAGTGTGATTTGAGCAGGCTGGTGTTCTTTAGGGGTGGGGAGGTTGGTGGGTGTTCGAGCCACAATGTAGGTGGCTGCTGTCTTTTTTTTTTTCTTTTTTTTTAATAGAGTTAAAACTTTTTCAGTAATTATAATTTATTAAGAGCTATGGAGAAAAAAAAGCAACTTCCCACCACCCCGGAATAATAATAATTAAAAAAAATCATAACTTTAATAGTTTGGAAAACCACGTTTAAAAGGTTGGGATTGTTTCTTTTGTGTGTGAATATTAGGTCAGGCTTCAAATAAAATGCTACTGTGAATGAATACCAGGTCCCCTTTTGTTTTCATCTCAATTTCTCTTCCAGCTGAAAATTTCATTGCTTTTTGCAATACATCTCATCAAAATAGCCAAGTAATCAAAACTTAAAACATCAGCAGTATTTCTTACTCAAAATGCAGCAAAGTCTTCTCAGGTTTGAAATGAAATGTTTAATAGACCTTCCATGTTGCTTAGTTGTAGATAACTTGGGTCAAGTAAGAATAGCTTGTGCGCTTATCCTCTGTGTCACATATGTGTGTGTTGTTTTCTGAATGTTGTTTGTGTGAGTTTGGAGTCTCTGTGTGTGTGTGTGTGTTTTGTTTTCTGAATGTTGATTGTGTGAGTTTGGAGTCTACGTACGTCTGACTTGGACAAGCAGCATTCACTACGTTCTGCACAGAGAATGGAGATTGCTTCTTCACAGGATGCTTTCACCTGGGGATCCTGCTGTACTTACTGTTGTTGTTTGATAGTCTGTTATTGTTATTGTGCGTCAGATTAAGAGATATATCATTGAACTATTGCTTTTTCCTCTCCATCTCTCTCTCTCTAGTCTCCCTCCCTCTCTCTCTCTCTCTCTCTCTCTCTCTCTCTCTCTCTCTCTCTCTCGCACTCTCTCTCTCTGTCTGACTCAGTCTCAGTCTCACTTTTTGAATCTTGTCATCTCTTCTGTCTGTGTCTGTCTCTTTGAATCTGTCTCTCAGAACATCAGAATGTTTATCTGCCTCACCCATTCTCCTGCATGTTATCTACTGCCATTCATCCCCAATATTTTCGTTTGTTTATGCTGTAATTTTCAGGCTACAAGGCAAAAAAGAAAGAAGAAAAAAGTATCCTGATATTTTGACTAATAGATGTGTCTTCGGCTCTTCAGTCTCTTTTCCTTCCTATTTGGTTAGTTGTCATCATTAATGACTGGCAACACACTTGCTGGAAAATACTCCCCTTTAAAATATAAAATAAAAAATCCAGGAGTGTTTCCAATCGTGAGGTTAGATTTCTTTACCGGTGATTGATCCAAACCCTGACTCTTGATCATAAGATACACTATTTTTAGTATAAACTACCATTTCAGAAAAAAAGGTTTTCAGGCTCTTCACTGACTCCCCCACCCCCAACCCCCACCCCACTTATTGCTAAACAGTCGTGTTGTTGAAATTAATTGTGCTTCAAAGCTGAGACTCTGCATCAGAGAAGATTGCAACCAGTGTTTACAGAAACTGAGAATTGTTACTTAAAGTACAACAGAACTGAACTGTTCACAATGAGTTGAAGACAAGTCGAGTGGTCTACCACAGAGGAAACATTGAAACAATAAAACTGCAATCTATGGGATCATTAGTGGGCAAAATTTGAATGCAATACTTGCCACGTTATGGCATATACTACTACTACTAGTAGTCCCTTGACTTGCGTCGTTGGGGTGCCTTGCTTGAAACTGATGTCAGGGCTCTCTATTAGGCCATATAATGATATATATATATGGACAAAGTGAACTCTTTAAATCGAGCCTTGTAGCCTGAAAGTAGGGCATTTTATTTTTACAGAGATTTCTTGTTGAGTTGCAGCAGTGCAGAGGATTTTTTACTGCCGTTTTTTTTATGTGAAACATACAGTGTTCACAAGGAATCCATTTTTGACTTTTTGTTTTCAGTTGTAAAAATTG
>JAVDPJ010088725.1:0-19358 GCA_034780015.1 Urosalpinx cinerea
TCTCAGAATCGCATCCGTAAAGTGGATGATGCTCGACTGTGTGGTCCCAGTCTTCCCATTGAGCTCACAGCATGCTCCCTCTGGGTGGGAGTCGGCCGGGGCCCGAAAAAACCCTATGCCTCTGGTGGGACTCGAACCCACGATCTTCCAGCCAGTAATCCAAGACGCTAACCACTACGCCAAGGCGGCTAGACTTTATATACTAGGCTGTCAAAGAATGTGGGATACAACAGTCGAAATATCCATACAGGGTAAACTTCCTTTGATTCTATGTCATGAATCTTTATTAAGGAGAAATTAAAATAACACAAAAAAGGTTGTGCTGTATGACAGAGATGTGCTCTCCCCTGAGGGAGCAGCCTGAATTTGATGAAGAGAAATCTGCCGTGTCTATGAACATATACACCATACCACACCATACCATTACCATGAATACCATACCATACCATTTCTATACCACTTTACCACACATACCAGTGGTGGTCAGGATACTGGCGTAACCCTGGTCATTGACAGAAAAAGATCAATGTCTCTCTTCTGTGTCTGAAAAATCATTGTCTGGAATAAAGATCTGTAACCCCTTTCAGAAACTGGCCGTAACATATTCTGCAAGAGCAGTGCCTGTATAATTGTCTACTTAGTTAAATCAGCAGTCAGAAATCATAAAAAGAAGTTGGCTGCAGACTCTGTTGTAAAATGTCAGACTGACTGACTGACTGTCAGACTGACTGACATGAGCATGGCTACCTAAGGCTTGACTAGCGCATTGGGTTATGCAGTTGGTCAAGCACCTGTCAGCAGGAGTGGTGTAGTGTATATGGAACCTTCCGAACACTGTGACACCTCATTGGGCCAAACATAACAAAACAAAGCATTGTGCCCTGCAAAAACAGGAGGAAACGCAGTTACTTCTCTTATATATGAAAGCTTTTTCAAAACTGCAATAAAAACAACAGTAATCAGCTTACAGCCGTTTTTCATTAAAATTGTTTTTCGACCCTTTTGACCTGGGTACTTATTTTGAATTGTGGATAAAATTAACGTTGGACTTTTAACGCTCGTTTGAAACCAGTCCATATGGATATTGGAGAAGAAGAGATGCCTTTGCACTTCCAACTGCCATTATCACTTAGTGGGTGCGGACGTTGAACTCCTAACCTACCGATCTCCCAAACTGCAAAGCCTCTCATGTAATCCATCATGTATTACACTTACAATTTTTCACCTGGGGTGATTTCCACATCGTCTGCCGCATGCATCACTTGGTGGGTGCGAACGCTGAACCCCTGTGGTACATATACAAACTTGTCATTTCTTGCACGTGTAGCGATGTTGAAGAGCATGATCACCGACAAGGACTGAGTGCAAGTCTGACAGTCCACGATGGCTGAAACTAGTGCTGCCACTTGCTCTAGTTTTTGTTACTAATTACCTCCCTCATATGGGCAGCAGAAAAAAAGTTTTCCCCCCCCAGTTTTTCCAAGGTGTCATAGCCGTTCAGAACAATCCATACACACCACACCTGCCAAGATGCTTGACCAACTGAATAACCCAATGCTCTGTATCAAGCCTCCGGTGCATGCATGCTGGGTATTTTCATGCTTCCATAACCCACTGAACGCTGACATGGGTTACGGGATGGTTAACATACATACTTGATCTTCTGCATGTGTATATACACGGTACCTTGTTTTAAAGTCTCAGCTGTACTTGTGGGGAAATTAAGTCAGAACCAATGTTAACTCTGAGAGAAAAATCCCCATGTACAGAATGACTCAACCCTGGATCAAACTTGGTACCTTAGGATTACAAGCTCAACCGATTGAGCTATCTGCCCCCACAAGAAAAAGAAGTGGAGTGTCCTGTAAAATTGTTAGAATACGAAGTTAAGGTGTGTAAACACAGAATCTAGCTAGCTGAAAAAAGGCTTTCTGGAGGAAACTATTTTAAAATAATTTAAATTGGCAATAATCTTTTAAACCCTTTGATGTTCTTATGAAATTCTTTACCAGACTTGTTATTGATATTTTTCAAAATGAGGGGGTGAAATTTAAAACCTTTGGGTAATTTACTAGTATGATTTCAGTGATAGAGCTATCTGCATTGATTAACTAGTTTTGAACAGTGTAAATCAGTCTGATACTGGTTGACTGAACATTGTTTTGTGTGGACACATGCACATCAAGTGTAACAAGTGCGAACAAAATAGCTGACACTATTGTCATGAAGTATATACTTTTTTATGATTTTGTTTTCACTCTCTTACACACACACACACACAAGCACACACACACTCAGACACTCTTCACGCATGCAATTCACAAAGAAAATACTATATACAGCATTTTAGAAATGTTTACTGACAACACTGAACATGATCAAAACAAGATGAGCAAAACGATAAAGTATAACAAAACAACACAAACTCACAGCATGAAATCAAACTGATAGCTTGATAAAAAAAAAGAAGACTGAGTAAAAAAAAAAAAAAAGCCATACAATAACAAACCAGCCAAAGAAAAGGTAAAATAAACGTAAAAAAAAAAAAGGGAGGGGGATGGGAGGGAGGAGGGGGCTAGGGCATTAAACCCAAATGTAATGATTGCAAAAACAATGATGCGTTTTAATGCAGTAGTGCTTACAGCTGGACACACAACTCTTTCAGTTTCACAGCAACCACGTAACTAGAATACTAAAGTCTGAAAGACCAGCACACTACTAAGCATTTACATTTCACTCTCTCCCTTTCTTTCATTCTGCACTCAGAGCAACATTTAAAAAAAACAATAAATCCTTCACAGATTACTATTGTGAAGTTACTCTCATAAATAAGCCACTTCTTCAGCAAGCAAAATCCTGAAACCAAAGTGCAGCCTTCAAAGGAAGAAAGGAAGGAAAGAAGGTTTCAACAAAGCAGCAATACTTGCAATACACTGTTTCCAAGGATAAAATGGTAATAAACATCAAGCATTTCATGTACAATGCAGGTACCTTACACCCAACGGCTGTTGACCTTCTGTCCATCCGCAAAACCCAAGCAGATAAATTTGACGCACACAGTTATAAAAATTACATGATTCGTATTTGCACCAAATCCTGGCAGTAATAAAATGGGGGAAAAAAACCAACCCAAACCAAAATAAAACAAAACAACACCCGCTGAGATGGCAAAACTGGGTTACATGATTATGCTCTAACAGAATTATGTGACATTGCAGATTCAATCACAGTCAAGCGTGACAGAAACATGAAGGCAATAGAGTATCAACTAGGGCAAGAGCTGTGCTTTATTTTCCATGTCACAAGTTGCGTATATTCATCATGGCAATGAGTAACATCACTACCATGCCCAGTATGCTGTACATGCAGAAAACAACAAAAACCTTTGATGCTGACAGAGTCTGATTTATGTTCAGATGAAGACTTAAATCCAGTACCCCAAAAAATTCTGCGTAGGTAAAAAAAATGTATCATTATGTTCTTCAATATAAACTATTTCAAAAGGTATGAAAATCTGAATGGTGTCATTGAAAACTTGGCAATGAACAAACAGAACAAATGATTAAGGACGAGCTGAGCAACTTTTGTCAGCGTAAGTTGCATATATCAATCATACGGTAACCATTGTTATAAGTTCATAGTCAGTTTTACATGATACCACACCATCTTTCATATTTATTTTTTTTGCTACTCTAATGCAAAATTGAACACCTGCCAAAGTTTTGAAAAAGGGAAATCATTTTAAGTTCCATAAGGTTAAGGATTTTTTAAAGCATGCTAAACAGTATCTGGCATGCTGTGTGCTGGCTGGAGGAAAAAGAAAAGTTGCTTATAGCGCAACTGACCGTAGGGACCAATCAGGTTTTTACACATACACACACACACACACAAACCCAAAACTAAAGACAAATTGTTGCAGCAAGAATTGTAAAGAAACGAAGGGCTCAAGCTTTGAAACTGATGCATGGTACTTTTGAATGTAGGTAAGAAAATATCCACAACAGCATAAGCAGAATCCAACCAACACACAAAACAAATGTTCAAACCTTCAGAATTAAAGTATCTGACTGTGGCAAAATTGCACAGTATGGTCAACCTCAGAGCACAAGTTCCCAGATTACGACTGGTAGCTAAAAAGACGGACAAAACTAAACAGTATCAATGCTGCTCTAAAAAAAAAAAGAAAAAAAAAAAAAAAAAGACCCTCTGTTGCTCTATGCTTTTCCTAGTGAAAGCAATTAAACAGCAGAAACAACAACAAAATGACAAAAATTGTGGTGAAAAAATTTGGAAAGAAATGATGGATAGCGAAAAAAAAAAAAAAGCAACTTGAAACATATTCCTAGTTACCTAGAAACTGTTTATTTTCTCTCCAAAATTCCCAAATAAACAAGTTGGCGTTCAGAATAGAGATAGCAAAACAATGCACATTCCAACAAAAACCGATTCCTTCTAAATCTCTACGCTGGATGGCACACAGCAAAAACTCCTGTAAACAACTGAAGCCAAAAAACTGGGACAGTTTTAAGACAAAAAACAACAAAACAAGAATTAAAAAAAAAAATCCAACTCAGAAAAAATTGTCACAAACTTCATGCACAGAAATATGTTACAAATGAAGAGAAAAAAAACAAACCGAAAAAACATACTACCTGAATGTGTCTCATATATTGATTTACAATATATGATTTCTTTCTTTTTTTTTGCTACTCAGTTGAATGCCCAGCCAGTGTGGAATTTATTTGCTAATAAAAAAAAAATCCCTTATGTAGAAAAAGTGAAAAAGATTGACTTTTGTCAAACTGCTGCATGCAGTATTTATCACTAATCATATATAGTACACATTTCCCATTCAATTAGTATATCAAAGATGAAACTTAACATGAAATACAAAAACAAGCAAATGGGTTGCAAGTCCCTCAAGAAACATGAAAGACGAGTGAAGATAGGATTGCATTTAAGTCAAAAAGGTCTTGGAAAAATACATACATATGGCATTGCTGAACATCAAGCAACCACACCAGCAACAACAATCCAATAACACATTAGCAAGAAGGTCAATTTTATTCATACAGAAATAACATTGCAGAGCATAAAAATCAACAAAAAAATGAGAAAAAAAGAAAATATGCAAATGCGTAGTCTACACTTGACGAAAAAATCATTAGCAAAAGCCAATAAATGTCTGAAGCTGGTGGTAATACTCTTGCAAGGACTTTCGGGCATACTGTGAACCATAGTATAATCACTTTATTGCAGATGAAACTGGCCAAGAGTGTAATTAATCCACACAAGAAAATACAAATAAAGCGTATAAAACATCTTCCTTTTGCTAATACCGCCCGGTGTTCTTAAGACATTCTGGCAGAGACAAAACCCTCATGTTGTTGCAGGGTATTAGCAGAGAGACAACTTCTTTATTGATCTAAGGAAAAATGATTGCAGATGTCTCAAGGCTGTCAGTAATCAGAATACAATTTCTTTAATTTTAGCATGCTTCATGACCAAACAGATCTATACACTGTATGTCTGCTCAATGTAAAGAGAAATGTTCAATGCTAGGAGCTGTTGTTAAAACAAAAACAAAAACAATGACAACAACACCACTACAAAACCACCTATTTTTTGTGCTGGGCTTTCGTAATTTATTAATCACCAGGAACAAGATGGTGATGCCCATTCCAAATCATAGACTATCCAAATAGCTAGAAGTTTTATGTTACATAAATTTACTTTCATAAGAATCTATCAAACAGCTAAAAATATTCCTGAATACAGATATTAAATCATACACACACACACACGCACACACTATTCTCACCATAAATCAGTCAGAATCTGACCTCTGAAATGAGCTCCCCTTCTTTTCAAAGCTCAGAAAACGAACACACACTTTCTTTACCAAGACACAATCCGATACAGATTATTTCGAGTTGTTACAAATATCCAACTAGAAAAAAGTAGAAAGAGAAGCAGAAATATTTGCCAACGGGCAGGTCATTGTATAGCCAAAGGGCAGGTTACTGTATAGCCTGATGATCAAAATGACAAATCTTTTTCCATACTGGCAAAAACCATTCTCAATCCTTTCACAATAGCCATCACAATTTTATCCAGAAGAATGCACTTCAAGAGCTTGTAAATTCTGATTAAAAAATGGTACATATACATATGAGATTCTACAGAGAAAATGTATGCATTGATCAAATAAAATCCAGAAAAATGAAAATTAGAGTGGCATGAGGTGATCACCGTAAAGAGATTAAAGTTATGAAGGAAAAACCTCATAATTATTAATTTTTTTTAACAGCTGCAAAATACGCCTCAGGAAAACCAACATGATTGTCTCCAGCTGACCTTCACAAACTTCCATCCTCAGCAATGCAATATTGCCTACCATGTGACCCGAAATGTCACACCATCAACGACAAAATAGATTTTTGAGCTTCAACTATAATGAGCAGTTTCTTTTTTAAATTCTGAGCCTGAAGCCACACATCTTTTGGCCCTACAGTACTGTTCAACAACCCGTTTCTTTACACTGCTCACAATGGGTTTTTTGTTCCTACACTTCCACTGTACTGCTGAATGGATTCTGAAAGACAACCAGCATGGTTACTGTATATTCTGCGTCTTATGTAGCCACAGCTTGCTTCCATGCAGCATATACAGGAAATGTGCATTTTTGACTCACTTTGTGTTACAAAAGTGTGTTTGTTATTCTGAGGCTTGTTAGCAATTAGACAGTAACATCAACAACAAAATCTCTTGACCTGTATCTTCTGTTTGTGTTCATACTAAACGGACTAAGGCACTAGGTCTATACATACACCGATACAGTGACCTGGGAGATCATGAAAAAAATGTGTGTTAAGTCCACCACAAGATCACTACAAAAACTTACAGATTATCATACATCTGAGCCACATTCTAAGCACTCAACTATCGTTCCTCTTCGCTTCAGTTTTAAGCTCAAGTACTGATGACAATTTAACATGACTGCATATTACAATTAATGCGATTTCTAAAAATATGCTTTTATTTCTCCTTAAAAATTATATTATTATTTCTTTTTTTGACATCAACAATTGATATCTTTCAGAAAGCCCTTCTGTTGTCTAGTGTGACTTGGCATTGCTTATCTGCAAGCAACGCTTATGTTGCATGAACAGATCATAACAGATTATTTCTGTAAGAGAGACAAAAACAACAAATGCACACACACTCAAAACAATATGTGTGTGTCTGTATAATATTATATGTGTGTAAATAAAGACAGAAAATGCTCTGAATCTTAGTAACGGTGTTTTAATATTTACAAGTATAAATGACAGGATCCAATTAAAAAAACAAAAGGTACATACAGTTTTGCTAGAAAAGACAAAGAAAAACTTTTTGTTTAAAAAAAGAAAAGCTTTCCATAGCTTGATATTGCTATTCAAGTGGACAAATGGACTGGGAATGTATTAAAAAAAAAAAAAAAAATCACCATCCCAAATACCAGCAATAAAAAGTGTATATAGAAGAATTGTGCACAAACCATCAAAATTCAAAATGTGTGTATGTGATCATGTGAATTTAAAAAAAAAAAAACCAACCTCCCCCCCAAAAAAATCTCTGCCACTCTTTTAGCAATATAAGCATATACACACTATGACAAAATGGACAAAGAGAACACCCACATAAGCAAAAAAAAAAAAAGATGACAAAAAAGCACCAAGAATAAATGACAACTGAATAAAAAGAAACATATTTATGGGAAATTGAGAAATTCATGGGAAATTGGGAGACCAAACTAAGGGGAGGGATCAAATCAGTCTTTCAAAAGAAGAGAAGAAAATATACGAAAATGACTATTTTTGACAAAACAGCGTCAAATCTGAATACCACAACTTAGCCATACATGAAAGCTCCTTTCAGTTTCTTACAAATGCAACAAACTCTCTCTTGGCCCTTCCTTTCCCCTTGGTAAGCCGAGGCAGTATTAATCCTAATACTATCATCAAAGCGTAACAAACATTTTTTTTGGTATCAACTCTCACTCCGTAAATGCTCACACATGAAGCTTTTTTTTTTTTTTTTTTTGTTTGTGATTGGCCAATACCCTCCTCTCCCTTGCTTTCCCCAGGGTGGTCCCCCTGCCTCTGACAGCTGTAGCAGTTCTCTCCCTCTCAGAACTCTAGCCTGTAGGTGTAGCAGCTGTCTTCGTGGTCCTGTAACCTGACTGTGCAGCGGCTGGCAGCAGGGGCAATGTCAATTTTGTTTTCCGCCAGCTTCTCCTTGTGCACGGCCATCCAGTGCTGGAGAATCTGCGTCTCGTAGGTGGGAATGACGGTGACCTCCTGGCTGTTGGCCTTGTCCCACGACGCTTTGGCGTCCATCAGCATCTCCAGAACCTTCGGGTTGGGGTTGCGAGCGCTCAGGACATAATACCGTGCTCGAACGCGCTTGAAGAATTCGGCATCGACGTAGGAGATGTCGCCGTGATTGGGGATGTAGGTCAGATCCATGTAGAAGGGGGTGAACGGGGGCAAGGGCGGCATCTTGACCACGTCGGGGGAGGCTCGGGGTTTGGAGGCACTGGCGGGCTTGCGGGCGGCCGCAGTGGTGGAGGAGGCGGGCCGGGCTTTGGGCTCCACCCGTGAGGAGTCCAAGGTCTTGCCGCTGGCCGGGCGGGCGCTACGCGAGGTGTCCAGACCGCCCTTCTTCGCGTCTGGTTTGGGGCGAGCGGATTTGGGGGGCTCTGACGTGCCGTTGGCTGGCTTAGCTGGCGATTTTCCTGTGGCAGAGCCTGGCTTTTTGTCGGCTCCCGTCTTTCCTTTCATTGGCGAGGCGCCTGGCTTTTTCGCTTCAGGTTTTTTGGCGTCCCCAGCACCAGGTTTGGCGGACGTTTTGCTGCTGCTCTCTGCTGGCGGAGGGGCAGGTAAGCCCATGGGTTGACCCCACGCTGCCAACGGGTCAAATTCTGAAGGGTCAGCCTCACTGCCTTTGTCTGAACTGGCCTTTTCAGCATTTTCTCCGCCTTCTAGTCCAAAGCCCTGGTCCTCAAAGTGCTGTCCTTTAAAGTGGTCCTCTCCGTTGTTCTCTTCCTGCTCAGAAACAGCTTCGTCATAGAGCAAATTTCCACCTTCAGCTTCCTGCTGCTGGCTCGCTCCTTGCTCCTGTTCCACATCATTCATCAACGGCGAAGGGGCTGGCAAACCTGTAGGGGGACCCCACTGGGCAAGGGGGTCAAACTCGGCAGGCCCTCCTCTCGGCTCCAGGGGTTCAAACTCGGCAGGCCCTCCTCTCTGCTCAAGGGGGTCAAAGTCTTCAGGACCTCCCCTCTGTTGGATGTCATTCAGCTCGTCAGGCTCAAAAGGACTGAGCTGCTTCTCTCCCAGCTGGGCGGCGCCTTCCAGGTTCTGAGCGCCTAGGCCGATGAAGGGGTTGATGGGCTGACCATCCCCAAGACTGGTCTGTTCTCCGGTCATCAGCTCCTCCAGGGCGTCCTGCTTCTGCTGCTGCATGGCCAGAGCTTCGTCAATGTCTTTGTCGTGGTCGGGTGTTCCTCCATCGATGGAATCTGTGTCTTCCTGCCCGCTGTCCGCCTGCCCTCCTGTCTCCAGCTGTTTCTCCATGTGGGTTGGGCTGTCATCTCTCTCAAACGCTTCAGGAATGTAGGAGCTCTGAAGGTCCTGCTCTGCCAGTCCTTGAGGCGCTTCCTCTGCATGCTGACCAAACACCTGACCGCTGGGGCTTCCCGCCATGCGAATCTCCTCATCTTCCAGATTGCCATCGTTCTCGTAGGCGTAGGCATCTTTGCCATCGTCTTCATCTTGGCCTTCATCATCATCGTAGATTCCCATATCCTCCATGCTCTGTTTGTTCATGGAGTCGGGCTGGTCTTTTTCAAGGTCCTCCCTTTCTGCAGCTGCTTCCTCTTCTTCTTCCTCGCGGATGCCTCCCATCTGGAAACCGTTATCCATAGGCATACCGTACTGGATATTCTGTGCAATGTTGTTTCCGCTTTGGGATTCCACGGGGTCATCAGTAAAGCTTGGCTCTTCCAAGGCTGGGCTCATTTCTTTCTGCGGACTATCTGGGGTCTGCTCTTTGTCAGAGAAACTGGGGCTGAAGTCTTTGCTGTCTTCAGGGGTTGGTGCCGGGCTCTGTTCTTTCACATTCTCCGGCTCTGGTTCAGGTGAGCCTGACTCTTCTTCAGCAGCTCCCAGGCCATCATCAGCAGGAGGAGGGGTATTTTCGGCCTCAGCAGTGTAGTCTGGCTCGATTTCCTGGTCAAAGATCTGGGACTGTACCATGGACGATGGCTGACAGGGGGCATCCTGAATCAGATCAGGCCCTGGGCCGTATGGCATTTCCACAGCGGCTGGGGGTTCTGGCAGAGACTGGGGCTGAGCTCCAAACCCTGACTCATTCTCCCTGTCATCAAAACCGTCATCAACCCCCTCGTCATCATCATCGTAGATTCCCAGCTCACGCAGTCTTTCTTGTTCGCTCAATGCAGCGGAAGCTTGCTGCTGCTGCTGCTGCAGGGCGGAATCCACGCTGCTCTCAAACTGCGAAGGCTGCGGCAGTGCTTCTGGGGCGGCGCCCATCAGCCGGTTATCCCCAGCCATCATGAAGTCGGCATTAGCCGGGGGCTGCTGCATTACATCAGCTGGAGGCAAGCCCTGGTCGACATGGTTGGCCTGCGGGGAAACGGGAGACGGTTGTTGCTCTTGAGGGACTGGTTCTGGTTCAGGGACAAGAGGCTGGGTAGGGACAGCAGCTTCAGGCGTCTGGCTGGGGGAGGCAGGAGTTGGGGCCTTGGCAGGGGAGGTCGGCGTTTTCACTGGGGAGGCAGTCTTCACGGAAGCCTTGGAGGGACTGGAGGAGCTGGAGGATTTGGACTTGTCTTCCTTCTCCTTCTCGTCCAGCTTCACCTTTTCTTTATCCTTGGCGCTAGTGGCACGCTTGTTGTTGGTCTCCTTCTGCATTTTGGCAGCTTTGCTTGCAGGCGCTGATGACACTTTGGAGGCAGACGATTTCATTTCAAGACGTTTTGGAGGTTCCGGCTTGGAGGATGATCGAGACGCAGTGAACGTTTCATTCTTAGCGTTTGTTGCTGATCGAGAGGAGGCGGCAGATGCTGGTTTGCTGAGCCCTGAAGTGGGGCGCCCACCTGCGGCAGAGGGGGGTTTCTTGGGTTTCTGAAGATCCTGAGTACAGAATGTCGGGTGCTTCAGGAACTCCAGATGCTTGACTCGCTCCAGGCCTTCCAGCAGCTTGTGCTGAGGTGCCGAGCCTGGGAACAGGATTCGAGTGACATTCTCCATGGGGCTTGCAGGGCGGACCACCAGCAGGGCAGAGATGGACGTACAGTTGGGGATAGGGATACCATTAGCCTGAGTGAAACTAGGAGCCTCCTTACCCCACTGAGCAAGGAAGTCTTTCATCTCTTTGGCATCCCCCACAGGGTTCAGCACATACATGTCCAAAGACCCTTTACCAACCTTATGAAACAGATTAATGGGCTCCAGGTTCCCTGAAAGTGGACGGGTCAGGGGATGGGGAGAATGGCCTAGCTTACGACTGAGCTCCAACAGTCGGTTTCCCTCCGAGGCCAGGTTGATGATAAGACCAGGGCTTCTCTCCCCGCCTTCCTCGATGGCCTTAACCCCGTTGGCAGGCTTGCCGGTATTCATGTACATGTAGTCGATGTCTGGGTGGATGGTGTCGGTCACCTTCCTCTCCAGCAGGGCCTTGATGCCAAACAGGTTGTCGGGGCCCAGGTGGGTCATCAGCAGAGCGTCAATGCCGTCCAGGTGCCGCACAAAATCCCAGAAGCAGGAGTGGCGGCTGTAGCCCCCATTGATCAGCATGTTAAAACCCTTCATGCCAAACAGAGCCGCATCCCCGTGCTGGCCAGGGAAGATGTAGAGCACCGGCCGCGTGAAGGAAATATTGCCGATGACGTCCGACGCTTGCAGCATGGAACCCAGCGGGAGAACGCGGATCAGGTTGCCGACGTAAGCCGTGAACTGCACCACTCCATGCACGTGCTCCAGGTGAGGCTTGGGGTTGATGGACACTTTCAGCAGGCGGTCCACGTCGGAGCCTTTGAGGGCAGAGGTCCAGTCAGCAGGTGACGGGGTGTGCAGCATCAAGGTGGCTCCCCCCTCGATCTGCTTGAGGGCGTTCTCCACGTTGGCATCTTTGAACACCTGCAACATGACGAGTTCAGAAAACATGACAGGCTAACAGATACACAAGGCAGACAGAAAAATGAATTTTTTTTATTTTTATTGGCACTGTACTATGACGATGCACTCTCCCTGGGGTGAGCAGCCCAAATTTCATGCACACGAGTCTTGTGTGACTATAAATATATACAATACAATACAATGATGTCAGAGGTGTAACAAACGGTATGTGAAAGCGGAAGCACAAACAAGCCTTATCAATTCTCCAACAATTTTCTCCTGTAAGAGGGAATTCTCCATGTTGGCGTCTTTGAACAGGGGGAATACAATAACCATGACAGAGGCATCGTTACTTTAAGCATATCTATCCTCCTTTGATGTTGTAACACCACCAAGTAGCCTTTCTGGACCATACATCTCCAAGGCACTTCAAATGACCAAGTGCCATTAAAACACTGCCTGGGCAACCTGATTTGTGTGCTTCCCCTTGCCAATCAACTTTTCCCTTACTTGAGTGCAGACTCCATGCTCTCAGCCTCAAGATGCGAGTCCACAAAAAAAGTGTGATCAGTGAGCTGACTTTACTTGTGTTAAACAGGTTGATCATAGAAAATTATACTCTTTGGTGAAATTAAAATATCAACTCATTTCGAGTGAAATTTAGTGGAAAAAACATCCACATTATCTATGAATTAGCAGTGAAATTGGAGCGGTGACTAGGACTGCACAAGTTGCTTATGTTAAGCAGGATATCATATTATCCAGACTCAGGTTAAAAGTGGATTCCACTGCATTTTACATTTCCCTCCAGTCCAATCCTATCATGGTGCTTAAAGCCCCACCGACGATAATAGGGCTGTCTGTCTACCAGCTGTTCCACACCAGTCTAATTACGGTGCCCATAAAACCAAACTTAAAACTGTGGAGCTATTTACAAATTAAAATCACAAGGTTAAAAAAAAAAACCCACAACAATTCAATCCTTCCACATACCAACACTCTTGCTGACCATTATGACTACGTAATGACATATATATATACACACACACACACATTTTTACATATTTTATTGTCATGGCAGATTATCTGTGTGAAATTCAGGTTGCTCTCCTACAGGAAAGCACGTTGCCACAGTGCAGCATCACAAATTTTTTCTGTATACATTGTACATCTATTTGCCTACGAGGGTGGATTTTCTACAGATTTTGCCAGGGACAACACCTTTGTTTCTGTGAGTTCTTTTATGGGCATTTAATGCATGTTGGATAAAGGCCTTGGTCTATCTTCTCATCTGAAAGACTAGCACCCAAACCACACCACTTCTGGTCTAGTAGATGGAGAAAAGATCTAGACTCTGAACAGGATTCGAACCCTTCAAATTCTAGCCAGGTACACTGCCACTAGACCACCAAGCCACCGCTTTCAGGGAATGGAGTCAGCACAATTGTTAACTCTGAGGAAAAAAACCCTTGAAAAAATGGCTCAACAGATTCAAATTCACATCATAAGATCCTGAGTCCTACGCTTATCGATTGAGCCATCTGCACCCCCCAACTAGCCATAATACAGATTTTTTCAGATTTTCTGAATTTTCCAAGGAGGCATCACGGCGTTCGGAATATACCATATTCACTACACCACACCTGCTAAGCAGATGCTTGACCAACTAGCCATAAATACCAACCCCTCCTACTGACCTGATTGAAGGTGCTGAAAGAGAAGAGTTCATCCTGGACGACCCAGGCAGCGTTGCCCTGGAAAGCGTAGCCAGCGTAGATGATGAGCTTGGCTGCAGACTGCAGGCTCAGGACCACCTTCAGCGATTCCTTCACGGTCTGGGCTTGGGGGTTGATCAGGAGGTCCACCACCGAGTTTTCCGAACGGTGTCGGATGATGCGCTCACCTGCACACACGTATGTATGTAAAGAAAGTTAGTTTTAAGTGGTGTGTGTGTGTTTGTGTGTGTGTGGGGAGGTGGGAAATGGGGGGGGGAGGGAGGGAGGGTATGTGTGTGTTTGTGTGTGTGAGAGAGAGAGAGAGAGAGACAAAGCGATGTGTGTATGTGTGTGTGTATGTGCATGTGTGTGATCATGTGTATATTCACATGAATGCAAGTGACATTAATCTAAAATTAACACATGAACACAAACATATCGAAACAAATGATGACACATTGTACATGTATAATACAGTTGGTAATGTAAATAAATCAAATGTTAAGACCATATGATATGAATCTGGGAAAGTCAGTGAATACAAGGCGAGTTTTGAAAATGCTCACAGCTCTAACATATAACGATGGCACATTGTACTTAAAACAACTGACAAACACATCCTAAAAACTTTCACCAATGATGACACAGTCGTTTCTCAAAGCTACCCCTTACGAGGAAACACATCGTAAAGAACATTACCCTTCAGTGTTCATTTTCCTGACAAGGAGTTTACACAAAGGTATTTAGAGCCACGACATGTTTCGATTTCATGAAAAGTTTATCTGTCTCCCAAGCCTTTTTGCAAGTTGGGGGCAATTTTCATCTGTCCCAAGCATAATGCACATTTGGGTTAACTTTTGGGAAGGCCACACATTTCAACATACAATTACTTAAATCTGACACAATGACTTCAAAGGGGTAGAAAGACCTTGAAAGTTGAAGACCTTATGCTTGTTGTACTAACATTGAAGACCTTATGCTTGTTGTACTAACAGTTCTTGCAGTTTTCCTGCTATGTTTTTCTTGATTGAACAAAACGTTTTTGAAACCAAAGATGATACCTGCCTTGGAGGACCTCTACAGCCGTTCAGGGCTATGAACACAAAATAAAATTTATCAAGGACCAAAGGTCTCTCTCCCCTCCCCCTCCCTTTCCGGAATGAAAAGAAAACCAACAAAACATTATCCATAAAGTTTATCTGTGCAAATAAACAATGCACAATTGATAAGACCCGTTACATGACTCAACTCATCATGACTTAAGGCATGCATTAACCACCATTTCTCTCAACTTCACCTGTAAAAAAACCACCCAAACCAAACTTATAAAATAGATCCCATGGCAAAAAGATACATAATATGCGTGACATCACATGCAAATGAATCTTCAGACCTTATCTCAGTGTTACACTGTCAAGTGTGTTGCCTACAACATTTTAACCAATGATCTGAAAAGGCAGATGGAAGAGAATACAGTTGAAAAGACCATTTACCTGAAAAAGAACGACAACACCTTCAAAAGATGGAATACAATAGAGCAGGTAGCAGAAATATGTCGTATACCACATCAGAAAATGAGGCCATGGTTTGACCGAACAAACGGCCATAATGACACAACAGTCAACAGTGAAGGCAATTCACTAGCACAAGTGAACAATGTTTCCAGCAGAAGCTCACAAAATTATTTATTCTGAAAATAACATACTGCAACATGAGTCTTGCACATTTTTATAGCACATATATAGCAATCCACAATCACATTCTCAAGCATCAGCTTAAGGAAAATTACATGAAGCATATCTTGGTCCTAAAGTTATTTGCCACTCATTTTACAAATGAAAAAAAAATCATTTTAAAATATTCTTTTAAAAATATACTTTCAAAATATATTCATCGCTAAATTATTACACATCCATGTGAAAATGCTTATAAAGTCAATTTAGTCTCAACCCTGAAAATATTCATACAGTGCACTTTTTTTTTCAAATATTTTTTTCTCCTTTTCAAGATTTTCTCCTGTCTATTATTCATTCTTTTCTATCTACGCAGGCCTAGTAGTCAAATAGTTCAACTTCAGTGTTTCATTTCTAATTACAATCCTCCTGAACTGCTGGAGTAACTGGGCAAAGTCCAAGTCAGGTACCTGGTAGATCAAAGTTGAATTTTTTTTTATTATGACCTTCCACGAAAATGTATACCTGTCTGTGTATGCGCACACAGATAAAAAATACCCCTTAAAGATCCTATAATCTATTTGAGCCTTCGGTATGTTGTGGTGACACAAAACACCCAGCATACATCAGAGGCTGGACCAGTGTGCTGGCTTATGTACTGATCAAGCATCTGCTAAGAGAACTTCTTGGCAGATACAATGTAGCATGTGGAATATTCAGAGCACAGTGACACCCACTTGGGAAAGCGGAGAGCGAAACTATGCTAGCTTGGAATAACCTCAAGTGAACACAAAAGTGATGTATTAATGGCAATTATTTTCCTATACAACAAGCACACTAATGAAACGGATTTTCCTAAAGAAGTCAACATCAGGTCATGCGTTAATCTGAAAAACACACCGTTATGAGCAAAACAATGCTCTTTGATTAGTACTACTGTGTTAACATTTACATCAACGCTTGTTTGTTGAGCTTTGTATTTTTTGGCATTCATCATGCATAACGCCCACCAGAGTTTCTCATTCATGGGATAGTGATGTATTCAAGTTCAACATGAACACACCAAGTGCTTTCAGAAATGTTTATTCGGAATACCCCCACCCATGCATTCTACCTCTGCCCTCAGCACCTCTAAGCATTCACCATGCGCACACTTCCAGCCAACAAAACTACCACCATTTGCACAGCTGCAGGCAAAACTGTTCTCAACAAATATAACATCGCCAGCAAGCTGCCTTGGCACAGTGGTTAGTACACTGGATTCCTGGTTGGGAGATTGTGGATTCAAGTCCCATTAGAGGTAGGGTTTTCTGAGGCACTGGCTGGCTCCCACCAAGATTTGAGAATGCCGTGGGCTCAATGGGAACCACACCATCAAGCCTTTTCCACTTTACAGATGCGATTTTAAAAATTCTAACAGTGTTGCTTAAAGTATTTGACCAACACTATGGATGTGTGTATCTCTTAGACCCAGTTGGTGTTGGAATGAATTATGAAAGAAAGCATAGAGCCTTGTCACACAGTCTCAAACACCGGACCTTCATACAGTGTCATCCTCCTCTCTGATCATTATGCAACAATGAGAACTGTCTCAGAGTCAGTGGCCCCTGCTGCCCTGGTTTCAAGGCGACTTCAGAGTCAGCTCTCCTCCAAATCTATACCCATGGTGAGTCCATGTCAAAGTCTTCCAGGTATGGAGATCCATTGAAGGACCATCATTCGAGGGGCATTGTGATGGTCACCAAACCCAGGGTGGGTGTCTCACTCAGTCTGACTTTGTGACTAAACTATTCTTGTCACCAGCAGAGGGTTTAGCATGTGGTGCCCTGCGTAATTACGCACTATGTTGAATCCAACAGGCACAGCGCAACACCAACTAAAGTGACCCAGCAGCAGTGCAGGTCTTCTTCTTGTTGGTGGCCTGCCTGGTGGTGTCCTAACCTAGTAGCTCTCTGTGGACATCTGGCTCTGAGGGTGTGACAGAACAAACCCTGTATGAGAGTGTGTAGTGAGATAGGAATAAGCGGGGTGGGTGCAGGCAGCACAGGCAAATCACAGAGGCTAAGGAAGAAATGATAAGGTCAGTAACAAATAATACACAACATGTAATCGTATGCTACAATCTGTGAACAAGGCCATTCAAATATCAAGCATTGCAACTGAATGGGGGCAGCACATATTATGACAACAAATCTAACAGAAGCAAATTAAAACGGGCAGCCCTCACTGCTGGGAACAAAATGGACAAATGACAAAGACATGACAAATAAATATATAATATTGGTCCACAGACACTGAGAAAATGAGAAAAAAACAAATGACAAACATGTATACAGTTCACACGCTGCAGTGGAAATCTACAAATGAGTATGGGTGTATAACACTGAAAATGATGAGAAATGAAATAAAAACAAAGAAAACATAAAACCAAATAAACCTATGTTTGTTTCATTCTGTTTTGCAAACATAATAAAGCACGCTTTTCAGAAAATAAAATCCACTTACCCGATTTCTTATCTGTGTAATGATTAGAAATGATTCATGTTGTTAATTTGATATGGAAAGGATGAAAGCAATATCATGACAAATAATGGAAGAAAAACCTGTCAAATAATAAATCTTTTCAGTTTACAGTGAACCTTAGGTAACTAATCTTCAGGACTAAACTGCACAGCCATAAATAGTTTCTTAAAATAATAAGCCCTACTAATTTAGAGTTCATTTCTTATACCTTATTCATTTTATAAAAAATAATAAGTGCAACAACTTCAAACAGTACATGCTCTGTATCTCATTTTCAGCTGAAAGCAAATCAAAACTTAAGTGAAAAAGTGGAAAAATCTGCATTCAGTTTATTGTTTGTTAGGCACTTCTCTAATCATGTGAACTGTCGACACATAAAAAAAAGAACCATGTAGGCATGCAACTCAAGATATTAATGAGATATTCTTGTTTACTCTGAAAACTCTTGTGCTATGCCTGTATGCTTATCATATGCTCTGAACAAAGAAAACGAAAATCTGACATAAAACATATCAACAGTTAGTCCTTTCCTGGACATAAACATAATGGCAGGTGAAGACAAAATGGCTACTGATGATGGAACTACCCACAAGGAAGATTTTAGTCTGAGAGGGGGGAAAACACACCCAATTAACAAAGATAATATTAAAAACAATAAACAAAGATATTACTGACAGTCTGAAATCTCTCACCCACTCTTGACTTTCTTCTCCAATTATCAGAGGAGAAACACAGAAAATGAGGAACACAACTTTGTTCACCTTCAGAGCTGAAATGGTAATTCTGGGTGCCAGCTTTAGACCTCACTCATGGGGTCTTTGTCAAGCACTACTGGGCAAGCCAGACCTCCGAAGGTTTTGTACGTTCTCCAGATATCACAGGGGTTCTGTTTGATTTTAGTTTTATCCAGCAACAAAATAGATGGTGCTGCAACTTTTTCTTTCAGGCAGATTTTTTACCTGTCATGGGTATGGAACTTTGATTGTGGAGAACTTTTAGCGCATGAAGCAGCTGCATGATTTTGGTAATGGATCAAGATGCATTTCTGCTTTCCTTTCGCTACAAAGTCACGGACCTACTATTTGTATCCTAAAAGCTCTGTTGATCTGTGGTAAGCAGCATAAGCCCTCTTCACATTGATTATGTTTCTTGAGTTCATTACTATCAGGTGCTTATCTAGATGTAGCTATCATCGACTCTAGAGTTCTGGACTTTGGCATGTCATCATATTTGGCACCTGACCCTTCTACTCCCCCCCCCCC
>JAVDPJ010088726.1:0-12819 GCA_034780015.1 Urosalpinx cinerea
GACGCCCCCCCCCCCCCCCCCCCCCCCCGCCCCCTCCCCCTCCCACTCCCACCTTACCATAATGTTCCCTTGATGGATTCCAATCAGTGGCAGCCACCTGCACTTTCCTTCCTCTCGGGATGATAACTCTGCCTGCTTTAAGTCCTTGTGTGTGAATGGAGAGAGAAAACCCGCTTGTGAACAGTCGCCTGCTTCATTCCTTGCCCTGTGTGTGACCGGAAAGTTGGAACTGTGTGTGACCCGTCTGTTGACTTTCCCTGAGGTGAACGCCAGAAGGCTGTCCACTTTGCGCAGATTTATCACTTTACTTGTTTTACTCTCCTGGTTTTATTTGCCTGGTTACGTCACCAGGAAGAAAAAAGCTGTCCGTGAGTGTGTGAAAAGTTAACTTGTTAAGAAAGTTCCCTTGTGTGAACAGAAAAGGAGAGTTTGCATGTGAAAATTTCTTTGTTTAATTCCATTAGAACGCTGTCAGTGCGCAAAAAAAATCGTGCATGTTTGATTCCCATAGGATATTTAAGATGGCCTTTTATGTTATTTTACTAGTTTAGCTCTCCTTAACAGAAAGAAAGCTGTCCATGTGTGAAAAATGGCCTGTTTTAACCCTTGTGTGATAAGAACAGAAAGCTATCCCAGTGTGAAAATGAACTTGTGGGGTTCCTTTGTGTGAGCCAAATGAAAACGTATTCACATGTGACCTGTTTAATCCATTAGTGTGAACGGAACAGAAAGCTATCCATGTGTGAAAATTGATCTGTTTGATTAATTCCCTTGCGTGGGCAGAGTGGAAAGATACCCATGCGGGAAGATCCTCTGTAATTCCCATGTGTGAAACAGAGCGGAAAGCTGTCTTATGCGTAAAATTTCACTGTGGAGATAATCATGTGACCAAAAAGGATTGCCATCCGATACAGAGTTTAACCTGCTGAAGTTTCAGAAAATAAAACGAATGCTGCTCGTGTTAGATTACTTGACCCTGGGCATGATATGCCCAAACCAGAAATGCACTGAACGGAATGTTCACCTTCCTCAGAGTCGGTGATGGATAATGAGAGAGAAGTAAATTAGCGATGCCTGTCTAATGTGATTGATATATATAGGACCGTTAGGCAGTGTTTACTGCTCATCCGTTAAATCCTCTGTAATGAAGATGAAAAAAGAACACTGCACATTTCATCATGTTGACTGGTGAAATGTCTTGAAATCAAATCAAATCATTGAGGATTAATTGTGGAGAAGATGAAGGCAGTGTGTGAAGGATGTTAGGAGGGCAGTTGGTGGTGAAGATTAATGAAGAGGGAAGCTGGTGTGGAATAGGACGGCAGTTGATGACACAAACAAGGTGGTCAATGACAGGACGGCAGTTGATGACACAAACAAGGTGGTCAATGACAGGACAGCAGTTGATGACACAAACATGGTGGTCAATGACAGGACAGTTGGCAAGGGATGTGGGGGCAGAGGACTGAAGGGGTAACATATAAATCAGATATGGTGTCAAGACAAAGAAAGGTTAAGTCAGACGTTGTGAGATAATCATAGCATAGTGTCAACAACAAAAAAAGATTTAAGTCGGACATTGTGAGATAATCATAGCATAGTGTCAACAACAACAAAAAAAAAGGTTGGTCAAGTCGGACATTGTGAGAATCTCAGCAATCAGTAATAAACAATCATAGAAGTTTGCTGGGCAACAGGAGTGTAGCTAGTGTTTGTCACAAGGGTATTAGGGCTGTTGGTTAAGGGGGCGTCGGCAGAAGGTAAAAGCATCCGAATTAGGGATATGAATGCAGTGATGGATACAAGGTTTTGGGTTTTTTTTAAGGGGGAGTTTTCTGTGCTTTTTAGCAGTATGTTTTCTTTTGCTAGCCGATGTTGACATGGTTGGTTGGTTAGTTACGGTTTTACGTCCGCACCCACCACCTGATTTGGCAGACGATGGGGGGAAAATCACCCCAAGTGAAAAATATTGTTCATATAGAACGTAAAGTAGTTGTGTAAAGCGTGTTGACATGGAGGAAGAATTGAATTACATGTAAGTTAAGGATATTAGGGTGGCCTCTGAAGAATCTAAGCGTGTAGTGCTCCAAAGACGCTGGCCACGCTTCCCTCAAGCTGCATCCAGTGTAACAAGACAAGCCCTCACCTGGAACCCACAAGGGAAAAGGAAGAAAAGGGCGTTCTCAAAGCACATGGTACTGTGACCTGAAGACAGACCTGGAGAAGACAGGCCTCACCTGGGGACAACTGGAGCGACTGGGTCAGGACCTCAGTGGCTGAAGAGCGCTTGTTGGCGGCCTTTCTCAGGCGGGGCGTGCAACAGGCATGGAGGATGATCAGGATGAGTTTCTGAGTGTTTATAGGAAGAGCATTGCAACAGTCTATTAAACAAGTTGTCAGCAGTTAATAAAGGGTGATCATTGGCTGTGGGGATGGGGTGTGGGCAGGTGAAAATAATCAATAAAGAGCAGATGTGAGCAGAAACTGAGGTTTATAGTGAGAAAAAGGAAGGGAAGGATTATAGTGAGAAGCTCAGACTGTAGATTCGACAAGGAGGTGAGAGGTATATCTATTATTATATATGTGTTGAACTTTGTTTGGCTGCGCATGTGGTCTGATTGCGTAAATGCTGCTGTTATGTGGTTTACCATTGAAGTCAGTTTCATTGGTTCTGGATGCTGATTTGCAAGAATAGGTCATGGAATGGTGGAGGGCTTGGATTGAAAGATAAAGAAGATTGAGTCTACTGGTGAGAGCGTGTGTGTCTTCAGATAGATATTTCCACTATGTGTTGGTGTAAGCTATGCATGCGATACCCAGGTTAATTCTTGCCCCGTGTTCGGTATGAGGTTGTCATCTAATTGTGGTCATGAGTGAGAGAGAAAGAGAAATTTACTTAGTGGTATGCTTACGTATGTGGGAGAACCTTAAACAGCATGATGGTGAAGCATCGAATGTTTGGAGAAAATTAAGAGTGAAGACCGGAAAAAAAATAATAAAAGGAAGGAAAAAATCTGCTAAACTTTAATGATAGCTTGTTCTCATAACTTACATATACATCACTAACTCTGGCTTTTTTTTTTATTTCCAGTACTAAAGCCCTTTCCATCATTTCTGTCTTGTAATGGTTGCCGATATATTTCTGTGTAGGACAAATTAATAGGATAAAGTATTTTTGTAGCGCATTTGATAGAGTGGAGAGCGCTGTGTGTTGGGTGGTGTGGCCCTGAAGCCGGCTGGGGTGTTGGTACGTGGACTGATTCAGTGTTTGGCTTTAATCTTGGGATTTTAACTTGTAAATATGTTTAATTGGTGTTTTATGGGTATTGTAATGGGAATGGTGTGAAACAACTGGTTTACAGCCCTGACAAGGTTCTCTATAGTTGGCAGGGCTCTAAGCAATATAATTGGATTGGAATCAGTCAAATTATTACTTATCAGTGCTTCTGATACACTGAGTTAATTATAAGAGTTCAGCTTTACAAGAACTTTATATCATTATTATTACTAATATTAGGAATAAATTATATAGAAATATAATGGCCTGTATTTTTTATGCAGTTTGTTACACGGACAGTTCATTTTCCTCATCCTTTTTAATTTAAAAAAACCCCAACTAACATCAAAACTTTTCATCCATTGATTTAGTATGACAGTTTCTTTTGTGTTCACCTGTATAATTGTGGCAGCAGTCTGATATTTCCTGGAGACTTGTAGGATTAGTATTCAGTCTTTTAGAGATGTTTTGTTTCTTAATATAGTAAAATATCATGTGAATGGGTTTTTGTGTGTGGTATGCTACCTTGTTATTGTAAATTTTTGTGTGTGCGTGCATAGATTACACATCATAGATAACAAGAGGGAAGACGAGTAAATTACAGTAAATTCACAGTTCACAGATCTGTAATGTTGGCTCAAACAGTCACTCCAAGTGTGTGTTGCTGTGTTTCACAGTTTAAATGTGGATTTATATATTTTTTTGTTAACAAAAATAATAATGAAAGCTTTCAGCAAAACCTTATGGTCATTCTCACAAGCTGTCAGCTCTTTCTCAGTCTTTTCAGCCAACTAGAGTCGAAGTGAAACCACAAGAGTCAAGGAAGCCGAGAATTCTCTGAGATGGAGGCTATAGTTGGTGAGAATGACAAGACTGTGCAAGGAACTCGTTTTTTTTTCTGTGATTTTAGTTGGCAGTCGGTTAACATTTTACTTTATTTTGTTAGCATTGAAAGATACATGTGCAGGGTGTGAGTTTCATTCTGAATGATGTAGAGAACACAGAGTATGTGTGGTTCTTGCTGGAGTGCAGATTAAATGTTCCTCAGAAATGGACCTTTTTTCCATTCAGTGTCGGCTGTTAAGTAGCTGAGTTTGTGGATGATTAGCACTACTTGTGGATATCTTAGACATTGCAGTTATGACACAATGATGTACATGTGTGCTTATTTGTCAAACTGAAAGAGCTCATTTGACAAAAGAGATTCCCCTTTCTGAATTGCGAACAAGAACTGAAGGAATGGGTTATTGTAAGCTGTGACTTGAGAGAATTGTTCAGAAGGGAAGTGGTGCATGCCAAGTGAGAGAAGTGAAGGGATGGATAGTTCTAAGTGCTGTGTGTGAATTTCTGACCTCCTCGGCATGTTCGAATGGTGCTCCTCCAGTCTGTTCTGTTTGTATGGTTCAGTTAAGTTATAAGTTGGGTACTTGCCCCTTCCCTTTTTTTAAAATTTGTTTGTGAAAATTGGGTGGAAGTGTCAACTGTTCACTCATGAGGTTAGAAAGTGTTTCATTATGAAGTGGGTTTCTGTCTTAATGAAGAATTTTGTAGTTATGTGCCGAGATTAATTTTTGTATACCTGACCGTGGCCACAGCTGCTGGCTGGCCTGTAAACATTCAGTCAAATGAATTTTAAAAAATTATCCCACTATATCTTAGACATTTCTAGATTTACTGCTTTAAAATAGTTGGGGTTTTGTTCTCTTTTCTACTCAGTTGTCATTCAGTGTTGAAACACTTGATAGATGTAAGCAGTTTTGGAGCATTTACTTTGCCCGTCTTGCCAGCCTTCTGCTTAGTTTTAAAAAAATATAAAAAAAAGTAAAATATGCTTGGCATTTTTTTGGGGTAATGAATTTTGAAGTTTGGTGGGGGGGAAAAGAAAGGTTGGCCTTTTACAATATGGAAAGTGTGTGGTGGCATGTTAACAGTCCACTCAACAGAAATGGCGTCATATAGCAAGAAAAAAAGCCCTGAATGTTGTTTCTTCAGTGCTGTGCTTGTAAGAGCTTGAAGACCAATGTATCATGACAAAGGGAAGTAAGGGCATACTAGTAGAACTTGTTTCCCATCTATACAAACAGTCCAGCAGAAATTTGTTCGCTGTTAGACTTAGAATGACTGTCACACATTTATAAAACATTTATTGTACTTTGTTTATAGAATTTTTCTACTGGGGCAATGCCCTCCATTGTCATGCCAGATCACATCGTGGGTGCAGAGTCAACCTACCTACCATGCGAAAGTTCTTCCGTATGTGGTGGGTAGGTCATGTCCATCTTCTCTGTTTAAAGATGAAGCAAGTGTAGCATTCCTTATGTGGCCAACAACCACCCTGCAGTACAGTGGAAGTCCCAAAGCACACCTGAAGGTTTATATACCTATGTCTGGCATAGGCAGTAACACGGAGGAAGAACAATCAAATATCTGATAGTCCTGAGTAAGGTCTTTTGCATACCTATATCTGGCATAGGCAGGAACACGGAGGAAGAACAATCAAATATCTGATAGTCCTGAGTAAGGTCTTTTGCAGTCACAGCAGTATCTTCCAGTTTAGTTCAAATTTAAGCTCAAGTGAGTTAATGTTTTCTTCTTTACATACATTGCCAGAAGTTGCACTCACATATTGTGTACAGCATTGAAAATGAAACAACTTACTAAATGAGTCAGAGGGACTGGTAGTTTTGAATTGGGGAAAATATATGTTATAAATTTGAGATTTTTTTTAGGTGGGGTGGGGATGATTGCTATCAGGAAAATAATTTTAAAACAAAAAGTTTTTTCCCCATCTGTTTCAGATCATGAATGTTTGTTATTCTGACAGACTGATGAATAGGTGAACAGGTGTGTGTACAAATGTTTGTTGTTTATTTTGTTCTACTTCTCTGGTGTATGGCTGTACCACTGGAATACATGTTCACCTGAAAAAAGCATTTTGAAATTGTTGCTGGGAAGCTACCTGTTGTACGGTGTATTATTTGGCCTATTTGTTGTTCTGCATATTTCTCCTTTTTTCCCTCCCTTTCAGTGCTCTTGCACGTCATTCATTGTCTCAAAGCACTTGTGATACATTTTTTTTTTATTCCTATTGACTAACACATGAGCGCTGTGTATGGTACAGGAAAGGTCATTGTTGTTCACATTATCAGATGGTGTGTGAGAGCGAGAGCGCAATATGTGTTATCATTATTCCTGTTCGCTGACGTTATATAAAATAACTTGTGCGAGTTTTGCTGTTGTTCTACCAGAGAGTATGTGGATCACTCATGGTTTTTCGTTCCCCTTTTCAGAATTTTTTTATGTGTTCTTGAAAGTTCTTTTTTCTGTTTTGGTTTTCCATTTGGCCAAACTGTTGTTGTTAAGTTTGATTTGGGAAGGGTTTTATTGTTGTCTGTATTATCAATATTGTATTTTAGTTCAACTTGCTTTGTCAAAAGAAATTAAAGATGTATAAAAAGGACAAATCTTTCTGACCTGTATTTGCGCGCGTGTGTGTGCGTGTTTGCTTGCTTGTATGCTTTTCCATTGTACCCAATTTGTCAAAACATCTCCTGTGCCCTGTGGGTAATAGAAAAGAAGAAACTATCCGGGCTAGACTCCATACAGGGCACACATATCTCATTATCTGACACATTCATATTTATTGAAGCGAGAAGAGGGACCCGTATGTGTCCCATGTGGGATGCCACTCACAGTAAAGCATGTTTTGATAAGACTGCCAAGAGTTGGTTCCGACCCGAAGAAAATATTTCACATCAAATTGCCTTCGAACTCTCTTCCGCGATGTTCCGCTGTGGGCAATTTTTGATTATGTTAAAGAAATCGGAATTTTTTAATGACATTTGAAGATTTTTTGTCAGGCAGTTTTAATCAATGTGTGGGAGACCGGTACAGGGATTTTGAAACTTTGATTTTTATAATTTTTTGAGATTTAGGGTATGTTCAGGGCCCAAAGCGGTCGGCGAGGCTATAAGCTACTTACTTACTTGCGGCTTGCCACCTCCTTTCTCTATCTTGGTAGAATTTCCAAGGCCGAAGGGAGAGTTCTGTTTGCATTATCCCTGAATGACAAGAGCAATAGCTCAATGGAAAAGGCAATAGATTGGTTTTTGGTGGGGGCAGATGGCTGGTTTTTGGTGGGGGCAGATGGCTCAATCAGAAGAGTGTCCGACTCCTGATCCCAAGGGCATGGGTTGGAATCACAGTTGAGCTGTTCTGTCCAGGAGAATTTTCCCTGGAGTTATCATTGGTACTGACTCAAGTCCTCCTTGGATGCGACTATAAACTGAGTGTAATCACACGCATAACATCTTGCGCACACATTAAAAACCCACCCCCGTTTCTTAAAAGAGTAGACCATCGCCAGCTGGTGGTTTGTCTCAGTAACCAGATTTTCAGTATCCTTTCCTCTTTTGTCTTTTATCTGAATATACATCTGTGACCATGCACATGTGCACACACACACACAGACAGACAATATACATCACACAAATACACGTTTTAAAATACAATTCTGGTGTATTTGATTTTGTCCTAATCAGCATGGACCCACTTTGTAACAAACCATCTACATGAAAATCCCACAGTATGAACAATTCAAAACAACAAGGGCAGGAGCTCACTGACAATTATCACAGATCTTTAATGGCAAAATCTGTAGACCGCTTCTCATACGCAGGCTTTCAACTCCTGTGAGTACCCTCGGTCTAAGCACATATATTCACAATGAACCTACCTACCTAACCTTGGGGGAGGATTTTTGTGTGTATGACAGGTTTTTTTCAAAGAAATTTTTGGAAAAAAGGTATTCAAATGGACAATGGAGGCAGACATAAGAAAAAGCATGACAGGAAAGAACCTCTAAATACCTAACAACTAGCTAGATAGTTCCTGTGGTCCCATGAACAGGAAGGGCCTTTAATTTCATGGTCCACAGTTCCCCAATGCAGGATGCAAACCACTGTGCTCCAGCTGAGATCTTGGTGAAGAGCTAAAAATAGCTCACCAAGCACCAAGGCATCCTTCCCTTTTCTTTCTCCCTACGACACAGTCGAGCATCATCCACTTTACAGATGCGATTTTGACAGTCTAAGCACATATGCAGGTGTCTTTATCTCTTGGGCCTGGTTGACACCGGGATATATTATGAAAGGAAGCATAGAGAATAGCCCTGTCATGTAGCCTCAAACCTAGACTGACCTCCATAGCATCATCGCTATCACCCATGTTACAATTCATCATCACAAGAGAATTGTCTCAGATTTCGTGGCACCTGTGCCCTGGTCTCATGGTGACCTCAGTTTCGCGTTCGCCTCCAATTCCATACCTGGGGTGAGCTCGTATCAAGGCTTACGGGTCTGTGGATTCATGGGGAGCTGTCATTGGTGGGACGTGGTGAGGGGCAACACCTCAGTCTGGCTCCGCGACTGAGCAATTACTGTCATCAGCAAGGAGCATAGTAGGTGGTGTCACACTGAAGGCACCACTGAACCCCGCCGAAGTGACCCAGCAGCAGTGCAGGGCCTCTTCTGGTAGGTGGCCCCACGGCGGCCTGACATTGGTAGCTCCCTGTGGATTTTGGACCCTGAGGGTGCGACAGGGTAAGCCTCAGTGTGGTTGTGATGGTGGGGTCGAGATGAACGGCGCGGGAGCAGTCGATGCTGGAAGGCACCAAAAAAAACAAAAGCAAAAAAAAAAAAAATCTGCACGTCGTACTTGGAAGGAAAAAAATCCAACGCTTACCGATCCCGCAGGCTCATCAGCGATGAACGATCTTTCAATGCAAACTCAGAAGGCACTTCAGCTTGCCTCTATTTATCTCTTTTGCTAATCTGCTTTCTTCCTCTTTTTTGCTCAATGGATGGATATATCCAAACTTCACTGCAATATGCTTTGGCATTTTCCGTGATTTCTAATGTAAAATTTTAACTAAAATCTTAGGCAGCGAGTCTGGTCCATGAATCAAAGAAGAACGAGTACGCCATTTTGGAAAACAGTCACGTAACAGTAAGAACCAATCAGCTATTTTCAACATAGGGAGCCAATCAGAGGCCTCAGTTCAGATGTATGCCTTTTTCCAAATGTAATCCAGTTGACTGTTTGTTGTTTCGATGGTTGGGTAGTCTCAGTTATTATTGAACGCCTTGAATGCTTAATTTTCCAAATATGATTTTTTTTCCTGGGACAGGCTGTCCATTTCATCATTCCCAGGGATAAATACACGTACCTCGGGACTGCAGGCAGCCCTGCCCAGGGTAATGATTTGATGCCAATAGCGCACTAAATACAGCAGGTCAACCTTACTTCGTTCCAGTCATACTTTGGCTTTGTATTTTCATGTATGATTTTGAAAGCTACTGCCTGGATATTTTCAAAATAAACCGTCATCGGAATATGGAGGATAAACATTTGACCAGTCAAAGAAGGAGCTTTAAGATTGTTTATAATGTTTTAGCAGTAGACACAGCATATGCTATGCTTCTTCTCTAATAAATAATAGGGCCTAAAAAAGCCAAAAGCCACCACAGGCCTGTTAACCTGTCAGGGGGAGACAATTCTCAGTATAAAGGCACATTGCATGCCTGCTGAAGTGACAATTATTCAAATGCTGATGTTGCTAAACTTCTACGTTCTATCAAGATCACCAGAGTCCAACAGATAAACTGCCATGAATACACACACACACACAATAAATACACAAAGTTATTATATATTAACTTTCAAAGCAAAAGATACTCCTCATATGTCCAGTGGTTATTGTAAACTTTGTTCTACACACGAGAACCATTAAGTATTATCTCCACTGTAATACAAGGCTAAAAAAGTTCATTCAATGGTGCAGTATCTGTAGCTGCAGATACAACTGGTTCTACTTACAATTGGTATCATCATGTAAGGGTTGTCGTCATCAAAGTAATCTGGATTGTCGATCATACGGGCATTCCACACTCCCTGAAAACCAAGAAAAAAAGGTGTTTATGTTTACAAAACGCAGACATGCCTTTGAGTAGCCTACAATGTCTCTTCAATCTCAAAAAGATTTATTCAACTAATAAAACAATACTAAACATTTATCTTCTAAAGAAACTACTACTATAAAAAAAAAAATTTAAAAAAACAAAAAAAAACAACCAGAAGTCAAACAGCAAAAACAACCTCCTGAACTTAAGTTTACTGTCTGTCTGTCTGTGTCTGTCTGTCTCTCATATTTAATATAATTAAGAGGGGAGCTGAAAACATAAAAACATTTCAGATAACACCATGATGGCAAACTCTTCATAAAGGGACACAACTTGAGCCAAAAGACTGATTTTAACAAATTAATTTTCCATCAGAAAAGAAGAGTTTACCAAAGATCTGATTCATTCTTTCCTGTCTAAAATTATATACTATTGTATACAGATTTCAGATTTTCCCAAAGAGGTGTCACAGCATTCGGAATATTCCATATACGCTACACCACACCTGCTAAGCAGATGCTTGACCAGCTGTATAACCAAGTGCGCTGCGTCAAGCCTCGGGTGCATGCTGGGTATCTTCGTATTTCCGCAAACCCATCGAACGCTGAAAATGGGTTACGGGATTTTTAACGTACGTACTTGATGTTCCCATGCGTGTACACACAAAGGGAAATAAACCTCTGGCAGGTCTGCACATAAGTTGACCTTGGGAGATCGTAAAAATCCCCACACTTAATTCACCAGGCGCTGCCGGGATTCGAACTCACGACTTCAGGATTAGAAGTCTGTCGCCTTATCCACTTGGCTATCACGCCCTTCTGACCAACCTGTCCGCTTGATTTGTACAGAGAGTTCTTCTTCTTCTTAATTTAATGTCCATAGGTAAACAGATACACAATGCAGACAGGGGGAAAAAAAATGGGTGGCGCTGCATTCTGGCGACGCGATCTTCCCGAGGGAGAGCAGCCCGAAAATCGTTTAGAATGGTTTTTTTAAATAATCAAAATCAAGCTATTTTATTTCACTTTATTTTTCAGTACTCACTTCTCTTCCTCAAAGATAATGCATGATGATAGGGCGTTGGGTTTTGCAGTTGGTCAAGCATCTGCGTGACAGGTGTGGTGTAGCGTATATGGATTATTCTGAACGCTGTGACACCTCCTTGGGAAAATAAAAAACTGAAAAAAAAGTAATTGATGGGTGTGGTTCCTTGTGTGTATCCACCCGATGCTGACGTGAAATACGGGATCTTTAATGCGCGTAATTATTTGATCTTTTGCATTCGTATGGAGGCTATGCACGCCAACATGATTAAGGCCCTGAGAGGTATTAGTCGTGCTGTGAGCTACAAATGAGAATCAAGCGTAAATCTGACATGAATAAAGCATCTAGCATTGCTAGTTTGACGGGCGCCATGGCCAAGTGGATAAGGCGACGGACTTCTAATCCTTATGGTCCTGAAGTCGTGGGTTCGATTCCCCCGGCAGGGCCTGGTGAAATAAGTGTGGTTTTTTTTTACAGTCTCCCATGTCAACTTATGTGCAGTCCTGCTAGTGGCTTATTACCCTTCGTGTGTACACACAGGCAGAAGATCAAGAACGCGTGTTAAAGATCCCGTAATCCATGTCAGCGTTCGGTGGGTTACGGAAACACGAAAATACCCAGCATGCCCCCGAGGCTTGACGCAGCGTATTGGTTATGCAGTTGGTCAAGCATCTGATTAGCAGGTGTGATGTAGCGTATATGGAATATTCCGAACGCTGGGACACCTCCTTGGGAAAATCGGAAAATCTGAAAGGTTGAACCTGACTGCACTGTTGTGCAGAACGACGATAATGATGTGGTGTGGTGTGGTGTGGTGTGGTGTGGTGTGGTGCGGTGCGGTGCGGTGCGGTGTGGTGTGGTGTGGTGTGGTGTGGTGTGGTGTGGTGCGGTGTGGTGTAGTGTTGTGTAGTATGGCGTGGCATGTTACTGTGATGTGGTGTGTCCTGGCATGGCGTGGCGTGGCGTAGCGTAGCGTAGTGTAGCATAGTGTAGCGTAATGTAGTGTAGTGTAGTGTAGTGTAGTGTAGTGTAGTGTAGTGTAGTGCAGTGCAGTGCAGTGCAGTGCAATGTAGTGTAGTGTAGTGCAGTGCATTGCAGTGCAGTGCAGTGTAGTGTAGTGCAGTGCAATGCAGTGCAGTGCAGTGCAGTGAGGTGTAGTGCAGTGCAGTGCAGTGCAGTGTAGTGTAGTGTAGTGTAGTGCAGTGCAGTGCAGTGTAGTGCAGTGTAGTGCAGTGCAGTGTAGTGTAGTGCAGTGTAGTCCAGTGTAGTGTAGTGTAGTGTAGTGCAGTGCAGTGCAGTGTAGTGCAGTGTAGTGCAGTGCAGTGTAGTGTAGTGTAGTGTAGTGCAGTCCAGTGTAGTGTAGTGTAGTGCAGTGCAGTGCAGTGCAGTATAGTGCAGTGTAGTGCAGTGCAGTGCAGTGTAGTGTAGTGTAGTGTAGTGTAGTGTAGCGTAGCGTAGTGTGGCGTAACGTAGTGTAGTGTAGTGCAGTGCAGTGCAGTGCAGTGTAGTGTAGTGTAGTGTAGTGCAGTGCAGTGTAGT
>JAVDPJ010090942.1:0-12775 GCA_034780015.1 Urosalpinx cinerea
TTTCCTCTCTCAAGTGACTCAGAAGCCTCGTCTACAAATCCTAGCAGTTGTGTGTCACACGAGTGGCCTCGTCGAAAACCATGTTGCTCTTCACAGAGAAGATTGTTGTCCTCAGCGTAGGTCATGATCTTGCTCACAATATGTTCAAGGATTTTGCATGGAATGCTGGTCAGAGATATCGGTCTGTAGTTTTCTGGGCGGTACTTTTCTCCTTTCTTGTAGGCAGGGGTGACATGAGCTGTTCTCCAGTCTTAGGGGACTACTCCAGACTGCTGGGAGGCCCTGTAGAGTCAATGCTGAAGTTATTTCTGGTGCTAGTTCTCTGAGCACTCGCGGGCTAATCCCATCGGGGCCACAGGCTTTGTGAGGATTTAATCTCTTTAGTAGCTCTGTTCCACAGTAAACGCAGTTGGTGTATTTTCATTGATATCAGAAATTGTTCAATATTGTACCAAACTTAAATTTTTTAAATGTCCTTTGACTAACATTGAAAAGATATTCGAAAAATATCGTTCAGTTCATGAAATGCAGGTTCACTGTGACAATATTTGTTGCTATTGTGTTTTCCCCATTTGTATTATTTATTGATTGTATTGTATTGTATACATTTATAGTCACGCAAGACTTATCTGCGTGAAATTCGGGCTGCTCTCCCCGGGGAAAGGCCAATGATCCGCAATGTCTGTCATCTTCACTACACGCTGACCACACGTATACGTAGTCCGCTCTGTATCCCTCACCTGATGATTTCTCAGTATGAGAAATAGATGACAAATAATCCTCAACATCAAATCAAAGGAACAATTTTATATCAAATGAATAAATATATAAGTATTAAAAAGATTCTAATGAAAAAAACAATTCTAATGCAGCATAGACATGAATCATTCTTGCTCAGATTTTGATGGTATGGCGCCGCCCATTTTTTTGTCTGCATTTGTATATTTGTATATTTGTTTACCTATCAGGGTGGGTTTTCTACAGAATTTGGCCAGGGACAATTCCCTGCATACATATTAGCTAGATGATCGAAGAGTATTATTTCTACGTTCTCCGACTCATTTGCTCATGTTTTCTAAATATTCAATTTAATGATTTTATTTCACTTTAGGCTAACGTGGTGTGCAAACACATAAAAGAAACCCTTGTCAATTATTTAGTTACAGTTTGAGTTGCAAAATGAATATAAGGGACATGATATTGTATGTATCCAGAAGCAAAATGCATTATCTGGTTTTATTTTGAAAACAGAATTTAAATAGATTTTCAGGGGCTCCTAAAGAGGATCTTTCGAAAACTAGGCTTTTGGGGGATTTTCGCGCGCACGTGCACACACGCACGCACACACACACAGCCTTTTTCCTGAGCTGGCTCTGATGGTTAAGACAGATAACGCTGTTAAGGGGTGGGATACGTGTGTTTGTAGTGTGTGTGTGTGCGTGTGCGTGTGTGTGCGTGTGCGTGTGTGTGCGTGCGTGTGTGTGTGCGCGCGCGTTTGTGTGAAAGAGAGAGTGAGAGAGAGAGAGAAGAAAAAGAAGAAGCTGAAGACAAGACAAAAAGACCGACAGAAACAGTTTTTTTTTCTGAAAACCACACACACCAGGCTTGCTAACAGAGAAACACTGACACATAGTTAACAATATAAAATCATTTTATTTGTTTTTTTCACATATAGCATATCATATGCTTGCCACTGATCAATAGACACACAAAGCACAACATGCATGAGGAAATACTCAATATACAACTTATAAATACACAAAACAAAATGATTTCATGGACACCAAAGGCCAATGATAGACATGAATCATTCTTGCTCAGATTTTGATGGTAAAATTCCTTTCCCCTCCCAAAAACTAACTAAAGGGCCAAATTTCTTGCACTCTCACCTGCTGTGCCACCAGGACTAAATTTACACCTATATTTCAAGATACGGAATTTTTGAATAAATGATACAGTCTAATGTAAATTCCCAAATCTTTCACACTAGTAAGTAATGCGGTACCAGTATATTTTTTGAAACAGCCAGAAGGAGTAGGATGATACATACATATATGCTGTTTATAGCTCATCCGACCACAGAGGGCACATCAGGAATAACAGTCAATTTAAAACGTCAACATCATCAAACAGCAGCACATCTGATTTTCAGGACATGGCAGCAGCCATCCAAGAGATGGAAAACAAGAAAGACAAAAAAGAAGAAAGATCAGGAACTATGTATTAACAAATGAAGACTGAATCATTGAGGACTACAGCTTATGGTGACAGCTCCAACACAGAACAGACAAGCTGATTTGGATACTGATCGTGCCATCTTGCTCAGTTTTTGTTTTCAGTATTAAATTATTACTATATACTATAGTATATCTAATCACAAATCAAATCAAAACTTGGAATTCACATTAGAAATTGACAGATAACTTTCCTGAAGCCTCTCAGACCCAGCAATCATCAGGCGACAAGCAGTAAGGAAAATACACCGTCACCCCCACATCTAACTCTCTCAAATATAGCTTCCCAGCAATAAAAACTGGAATTTTTAGCATCGTCAAACAACAGTAAGCCTGATTTTCAGGCAAGAAATGAAAGAAAACCCAAAAGTTGATGTTGTCAGTATTTGCTTTTAATGTAGAACAGATTTTTTTGTCAGTATTACACTATAACCATACCTACCACTTCGCTCTCTCTCAGACCTACCTACATACATACATACAAGTTGTTCACAGCCCAGCCGACCACAGAGGCCACATCATGACTCAAGCTGGAAATAAGCAGATGTCCGTGAACAAACGTTTGTTTCGCTATGCACATGGTCACATAGAAGTACAAACATTTTGTAGTGTGATCAATTTACCACAGAAGAATATCACAGCAATGCCATTAGAGAAAATAAAGGCGAGTAGGGAAACTCATTGTGGCTTCTTTGATCCTGATGATCAGCAAATCTCGAACAATATTTCCCGTTGGCGGGCATTCAAAATAGCATGGATAGCAATGTCGCTTTTTATGCGTGTAGTTCGTGCTTCCTTTGCCGCTTCGGATTTGACAAATGACGGTTCTATGGCTTTCAGGCTGAAGATAGGAGTGGAAAATCTCATTTCATTCATGCATAGCCCCGCCACCATGGAGGCCACATCAGGCTTGAGAACTCATCTATAAATTAGAACATGTTTTTAATATACAGAGCCATGAACCTGTTGAACCTCAAGTGGACTCCAAGTCAGCAGATTGACCATTCATGCTTTTTGTGCAGCTGAGACGGACTAGAAACCAGCCTGGGTTTTATTTAGTACAAGGGTTTCTTAACAAGTCAATTCAATTATGACAAGTACCTACAGCCCAGCCGACCAGAGGCCATATCAGGACTGCCAACACTAGAGATCCTCCGGCACAGCTCAGGAGCTCCTAGGCAGCTGACAAAGTTGATGTCATATTTTGTTTCCACTGCGCTTTTTTTTTAGACTGGTTTGTCAGTCAGCATTTGAGAAAACGAGAATGCTGGTATTGCTGCAAAACTGAAGCTGTTGTGTGACTGTGGATATGAAAAGTCTAGTTTATCTTCTGGAGTCGGAGGCATTGACCAAAAAAAAGAAAAGAAAATATGCAGCAATTGAAATAAATACCAAAATGGTGTTTAGTCATAAAAAATAGAAGTGTTCTCTCCTCGAGTAGGAGACTGTGCAAGAAAAATGTAACATATGAAATAAATACCAAAACGGTGTTTAGTCACGATAAAAGGGATTTTTTTCTCTCCTCGAAAAGGAGACATCTACAAAATAATGTAGCATTTGAAATAAATACCAAAATAGTGTTAGTCACGAGGTTGGAAAAAGCTACACATCACTAGAGATATTAGGAGCTGTGATTAGAGCACCAGCTATGCACAAAACTTTTCAAGGCCACAACAAAAGTGTCAGGTAAATATACATAAATCCATGCGTGACAATGGTGTGTTTACAGCCCAGCCAACCACAGAGGCCACATCAGGGCTGTCAGAACGTGGACAATTAGCACTGGCAGAGTGTGTGTGTATGTGTGTGTGTGAGAGATACTATAAGTTATTATATAAATTGAAATTTTACTGACAGGCTATGAATCTGATGCTGGGGGAAAGGAGCTGTTACAACACAGTGCCAGGCCCGTCCTCCAGGCTTATGCTGAAGTGGATCCAAACATACATACATGTCGACAGCCCAGCCGACCACAGAGGCCACATCAGGGCGGTGACCATGTGGAAAAGTATCACCCAGATATCCAGAAAGCCTTGGACCGAGGAGAGGCAACCACCATTGACATATCAGTGAGTATTGACAGCACAGGGCAGAAATTGGAAATAAGGCTTTACTTTGTTGTATGGTGTTGGTGTGTGCATGATGTACTGACTAGATTTGTTACTGACTCTGCTAGACTACACAATCGACTGGGATGGAAACATGCGAAGCTATCTGCAAAATAGTCAGTATGCAGTGGCAAGCTAACCACCAGTCTTGCTTTGTGGATCTTGCTCAACAAGATCTTGTTCATCCTTCCCCATTCCTACTCCCCTTACAAAATGGCGTCGTCGACAGGATGAACTGCCAACCTCAAGAAGCGGGGGGAAACAACAATGACCACGGCGTTGTATGGGCAAGTATGCTAGACTGAGGGAACCCGTAGTGTAGTCAACGTTACCCAGGACAGTATAAAGTGAGATGGCAAGACATGCTATGCTTGCTAGACAAGTGGACACTGGCCGAGTGGACATGGTGAAAGTTGACAGTTTAGAGTGCACAGAGAGTGAGTCCCTCCTTCAGGCTAAGGGACAGGGAGAAAAGAGTTTCATTTGATTGGTGTAAAAGAACTGGTAGACAGCTCTGTTGTGGACCTCTGTGGTCAGAGAGTGGGATGAACAGCTGATGACGCAACTTCAAGGATGTCTCGACTGTACAATGTTTAAAGACGCTGCCCGCTAACATTGACAAGTACACAGACACTGTCACTTCGTATGTTCAGTTATGTGAACAACTGTGCATACCTTCCAAAACAATAACAGTGTACGGAAATAGTAAACCATGGTTTAACTGTAACATCCAAGTTAAGCTGAAGGAAAAAATTAAGCCTACACATTGTATTTAACATTTATTTAGAATCAGAAAGTGAATCAAAACAAAAGGCTGCCAAAAGAAAGTTCAACCAAGCAAAGTATGAGGTAGAAAAAGAAATTTGACATGCCAAATCTCAATTCCGTCTCAAAGGGGTCTGCTCTGTAAGTCACAGGCTCGTTGAGTCACAGGCCCGTTGAGTCACAGACCTTTAAGTCACAGGCTCGTTGAGTCACAGGCTCGTTGAGTCACAGACCCGTTTACCCGTTGAGTCACATGCCCGTTGAGTCACAACGCCTATACTTCATGCGCCTATGCTTCATGCGCCTATGCTTTTCGCGCGCCAACGTCATCTTTTAGTTTAGATCTAGTTCTTATACTTCCGGGCCGACTTACGGGCCAGCGCTCCGTGGTTAGCCGCACTGAGTTGGCTGTAAAATGGCGACTCTAATTCCATGCAGGCGCGGAAAAGTTCTGGTAAAGGATGGTTACATTTATGCCTTTCACCGCACAACGGGTGACCTCATGCAGTGGAGGTGCTCTCAAAGAAGCACGTGTTCGGCCATCCTGAGAACATTTTTGTTCAACAGAGAAGAGGAGAATCCTCGTATCAGAGTAGCAAACGATCAGGTAGGTCACAATCACCCGTGTGAAGACGAACGTATTGAGAGACTGCGCCTAGTGGAGAACTGGCGTGCTGAAGCTGTAGAGGATCCCACGAGACCAGTAAAACGTATTTTCGAGGCAGGGGTTGCAAGGGAGCATCGTCGTGCGGCTCAGGGAGGCGGAGACAGACCAATGTTCATACCAACGTTTCACTCGGTGAGATCAATGTTGTCAAGGGCCAGGGCAACGGTGCTACCACCTGTTCCTGAAACTGTAAACGATGTTCAAATTGATGGAACATGGAGGGAGACTTGGAATCGAGAACAATTTCTTGTGCACATCGACCATGATTGGGATTTTGCGATGTTTGCAACAGACGAAAACTTCATTGCTCTGAGAGGGTGTGAGACACTTTATTTCGATGGGACATTCCGATCCTGTCCTCGCCCGTACAGCCAAATATTCACGATATTAGGCGATGTAGGAGGCTTCGTTGTACCTTTGGTCACTGTTCTTATGGCCAACAGGACAACTGGCAGTTACCGTCGGATCTTGGATGAGGTCAAACGAATTGTGCGGCGAAGAACCCATCACAATTGGAGGCCCCGTATCGTGATTGCTGACTTCGAAATAGCTCTCTGGAATGCTGTGCAGACCGAGTTACCAAATACAACCATGTCTGGATGCTACTTCCACCTCACTCAAAGCTTCTGGAGGAAGATCCAGGAACTTGGCCTTGCCCAACCTTACCGAAACAACCAGCGCCTCCAAGACACTGTCAGAAGAGTGATGGCGATCGGCTACTTGCCCATTGCAGTGCTGCGAAATAATTTTAACATACTTCTGCAGTCCAGGAGAACTCGACAGCTTATCAACAACTACCCTGCTCTGCAAGACTTTCTGAACTATGTTGGCAACACCTACGTCATGCCAAACGCTACCTTTCCTCCACCTGTATGGAATGTGCACAACAGGGACATGTCTCAAAGGACAAACAACCATGCAGAAAGTAAGTAATCTCTCTCTCTCTCTCTCTCTCTCTCTCTCTCTCTCTCTCTCTAGAAGACTTGGATTTGCTTTATTGCATATACCCAGGCAACCATATCAAGGTCATCTCAGGGTCAATATACATCCAAAATATTTACACATTCCCTGTACATTTCTGAATTAAAATGAACTGGACAAAGACCAAGGGGTTACACCGTTTAACGGTGAAATCTCAGGAGTTAAAAAATATATATAACAAAGAATAACAACATTTTCTAATTAATACAAAATTCATATCTAAAAGTCCCAAATTGGCAAAGATACATACACTCTGTTCAGCTTCAGAAATCCATCTGCAAAAAGAGGCATACGAAACACGACATAGAAGACAATCTAGAAATTACAATTTACAATTACTTATGTTGAAGAGTTTGTAAAGGTGAACAACGACAGATACATATTCATATAAACTAAGTAGAAGATAGACAAAAATGGGACAAGAACAATAGCAAGGCGGGTCGAAAAAATATAGTAGAGTTATATAGAGAGAAGAGGCGGACAAAAACACTGCACGGTCTTGTACATCTGTTTTAGGCTATCATCGGACACTGAATGATGCAGTTGGAGTTCGCCACCCATCTCTTTGGGTTTTCATCAGGGTGCTGAAAGACAAACAGGCGCTTGCAGAGAACGCGATGACTGCTGCCCAGAGGGGGGATGCACCTCCCCCACGTCGCAGAAAGTGGCGCGAGCTGGAAAGGCGACTGCAGCGACTCAAAGCCCAATACGATGCAGGGCAAAGGAATCTAGACTCTTTCTGGAGGGCAGTTGGCAGATCTGTTTGGGCTCTCTAAACTCAGAATGAACACTGAATCCGAGACATTCTTGCAGTTCAGTGTGTGTGTGTAGGGGGATCGAGTCAGTATTCATTTTCTATTTCAGATTTTCAGTCCTGTAAGTTCATGATGTTTTATTTTATTTTCTAAACATTTCTTCCATAAACGACAAACATTTGGTAAAGAAAGACCATTGATTTATAATTAGGACTAGATCTAGGCAAATTTCAAGCTTTTGTGAAAGTTCACGTTTTATTTTTTCTTTTCTTCTTTTCTTATTTTTTACATCAAGTTTCTCGCATAAATCGACAATGAAAGACTGTTGAGTTTTTATGAAACTGATGCTGATTATTTTTTTTAGGAAATTCACGGATGTTAGTTTTATTTTCTGAAAAAGATGGTTCAGTTCTGATTAAAATAATTTTGTTCAAGTTTTCTTCACTGATATGTGTGTGTGTGCTGTCTTTTTTTGTTTTTTGTTTGTTTTTTGAAATCCAACATCCAAGCGAATTCATGTTGCTAATGTCTTAAATAAGTCCAGAAAACATGGTGAATATCAGTGACCCAACGGGCCTGTGACTCAACGGGTCTGTGACTCAACGGGTCTGTGACTGAACGGGCTTGTGACTGAACGGGCTTGTGACTCAACGGGCCTGTGACCCAAAGACATGCTCCCCAGAGAAGATAGCAGGGTTGTTGGATCATCCCAATTGAAAAATTGCCAATGTATAGAGGTAGGTAGGCCGTATTAGAGTTTATCATGATGGGGGAATCATCCCAGCTGAAAAAAAAAAATGTACATCTACATATTGATATCAGTATAACTGTGAATACACAGCCTGTGATAGAGCAGGTTAGAAAGGCCTGGCTGTGTTCCTAGCCATGTGTGACCTTGACCTCCCCCAGATAAACAGCCCAGCCACAGGCGGGCTGTCAGCTCTATAAATAGCTGCACCAGCCTGACTAGTCACAGGCTGCCTTTGTCCTGCTGTCTGGGGGCTTTGGGGTAATCAGGACACACACAGAGAGAGAGACTGGATAGAGATTTTGTGTAGTTGTATTATTGTATGCTCTGTCTGTATTTGTGCCTAGGTGTGTGTGTGTGTGTGTATATGTGTGTGTGTGTATGTGTACACATGTATGCATGCATGTTTAATATGTGTGTGTGTGTGTGGACATGTGTGCCCATACACTATAATATAGTGTACATTATATGTGTATGCTCAGGGAAAGGAAAGGAAAGGTAGGGGGGGTGGGGGGGTGAAGGGGGGTAAGAAAACCTGCCACATTTACTTTATCTCTCTCTGCCCTGTGCAGGGATGTAGGGGAGGGTAAGGGTGTAGGGAGGGTAAGGGTGTAGGGGTGGGTAAGGGTGTAGGGGAGGGTAAGGGAGCCAGCTGTTGCCGGGCCCAGTCCCTGTTTATGGAGAGCAGTGTGCAAATCTGCTGCATGTGCACAAAAAGGTGTCACCTTGCTGCACCATCAGGACTGTAGGACAGGGGGAGGGGGTATATCTCCACAGTCCTCTTACTGTTCTTCAACACCATCACCATCAGGGCTGTAGGAGGACAGGGGGTATATCTCCAGTCCTCTTACTGTTCATCAACACCTTGCACCATCAGGACTGTAGGAGGACAGTGGGGTATGTCTCCACAGTCCTCTTACTGTTCATCAACACCATCAAGGCTGTAGGAGGACAGGGGGTATATCTACACAGTCCTCTTACTGTTCATCAACACCATCAGGACTGTAGGAGGACAGGGGGTATATCTCCAGTCCTCTTACTGTTCATCAACACCATCAGGGCTGTAGGAGGACAGGGGGTATATCTCCACAGTCCTCTTACTGTTCATCAACACCATCAGGACTGTAGGAGGACAGGGGGCATACCTCCACAGTCCTCTTACTGTTCATCAATTGCGCACACTTGCCAGACACGAAGTATGCCTTCTCTCTAAACCGAGCCTTATCTGAATGTTTGTTTTAAAGATCTGTCTATTTCTGCTGTTTAAGGTCAGAGTACTTGTAAAGTCAGTCACTTTTTTTGTCTTTAGCTAAAAATCTTTTTGTCTGGTAATTAATTACGCCTCACACACACACCACAATTATGTATGATGAATAAAGGCTCTGATGCAAGGACAAGATATTTTTAAAAAACCATGAGACACAAAGTACAGATCAAAACAAAAGTTAAACATACAGTTGATAAGACATGAGACATGACAATGCAAGGATTAAAACACTGGTTCAACAGACACACACAGGCCAGCCAGACAATAATAATTTAAAAAAGTACACTGATCACAAAGACCATATGTTACACACACTTGCTGAATATTCATAAATTGGCTGGCTGCCCCGAGATGAGCATGAACACAGCCCAGGATGGGAAGGTGCTTTTGTTTGTTTGGTTTGTCCTTTTGCAACTGTTTCGTCATGTTTTGTTTGTTTGGTTTGTGTCCTTTTGCAACTGTTTCGTCATGTTTTGTTCGTCATGTTTTGTTTGTGATGTTCTGGTTTGTGTCCTTTTGCAATTGTTTCGTGATGTTTTATTTTGTGATGTTTTGTGTCATTTTGCAATTGTTTTGTGATGTTTTGTTTTGTGATGATTCGCTTTTTGTGTCACTTTGCAATTGTTTTGTGATGTTTTGTTTTGTGTCACTTTGCAATTGTTTTATTTTGTGATGTTTTGTTTTGTGACGTTTTGTTTTGTGATGTTTTTTGTCATTTAGCAATTGTTTTGTGATGATTTGCTTTTTATGTCACTTTGCAACTGTTTTGTGATGTTTTGTTTTGTGTCACTTTGCAATAGTTTTGTTTTGCTTTTTGTGCAATGGACACAAAATGTACATCTGTAATGCCTGAAATCTATAAAAATGCATAGAGCAACCATGTACTACACCAGGCCTTCAGATTGTTGGCGCCATTGACGCGCATTTCTTTCAACATGACGCACGGCTCCATGCCGAGGTGCGCCCGCCGTGACCGGCACTGTCATCGTCCGTTGTGACATCGTGATTCCAGTGGTGTAGAAATAAATGAAGATCAGCAATTTTCATGGAAATGAAAATAATACTGAAGAAATTTGTGACGAAGTTTTAAATAAAGTGGATGGTATGACAGACCGAAGATTTTCCACTTTTCTCAAGGCAAAGTGAAAGTAAACAGTGATGTCCGCCATTTCGGATTTCAGTCGTGTACTGACCGACTGCCCACCAAAAACAAAGTTTTGACAAAAGTAGCGACATTGTTGCAGCACAACTCTGCTAAAGTCGACTTTAAAAAGTTCTCTATCATTTTATAACAATGTTGATTCTAGGATTTCAAAAAAAGGGGCCTTTAACTGTGAGTGTGACTAGCTTTGAATTTTAGGCTAGTTATGTTTAGAGATCTATGCCTCTCTCAAGGTAGTAGACTGTAGAGGTACCAATGCTGAAATGCAGATACCTCTTCACCAAAATTAAGCCTAAGGCAACTCTAAACATAATTATACATATGAGGGAAAATTCATGAATGAATTAAACAGAATGGTGACTAAAGAATTTTATCACACACACATACAATAAAATATCTATATATGCATGCACACTCGCACATGCATGCACACGCACACATGCGCGCACAGACACTAGACAGTGAGACACACAAAACACACACACAAACACGCACGCCCCCGCGCGCACATATGAACGTGCATGTTTGCACTTAACCCACGCTGGCGCATTACTGACCCATTATATTGAAAATTGACCCCTCATTTTCTCTGGCCAGGGGTCATCTGACCCATGAAGTCTGAAAACAATCTGAAGCTCTGGACACACACTCACTGACTCAGTGTGACACTGACATGTATACACTGTGTGATCATACAGTAACAGTGACTGAGTTGACACACACATGACACACACTGTCCATTAGCATTAAATTTAAACAGATCTTATGATTTTTCGATAATACATTGAATGATTATTCTGACAGTAAACCTGTATCGTGTGGTATTGTGATTGTACATACCTTGAGCTCTCAAAATCGCCGATTTTCCTCTGCCAGCACCTCCACCTCGGCCTTGCGCCCTCTTGAACATGGGTGCGTTCTTCAACATGTCAGGCAAGATCAAGAACCTTATTTTACTGCCTCTGATGTACACATTTTCCAGCTGACTTGTGCGACCGTCTCTGAATGTCACAGTTATATTCGAGAACTGACAGTTCATGTTGTCTTCGGCTTCGATGAGCTTTCCTCTGTAGACCTCGCCGGTACTGGTTTCGCAGGTGACGATGTGGCCTTCAGCTTCGTGCAAAACCTTAATTGGTACGCCGATAGACATGTTGATTGCTGTGCTTTTTGTTCCCTGAAATACTAGTAAATGGAGCCTGATACACACACAGATGGCAAAGGATTCGTCCAATAACTGACTGAACAAAGACTAGCCGCTTGCGAACGCCGCCACTACGAAGTAACAACTTCCGGTTAACATTGAAAACAGTGCACGGAAAACGATGACGCTGAGAAATCTGCGGTGGTCGCTGTCAACTGACGCCAATTTGAGCCAAATTGCTTTATTTGTCCCTATCAAAACCAGTATGTACATTCTAGCTCTAATAACAATTTCAGCCAGTACTAAAATAACAAAATAAAAGCACACTTCCCGACGAAAATATTTTAAGTACATAAAAAAAACTTGATTTTATGTCACTGGCAGACTCTCTCTCTCTCTCTCTCTCTCTCGGGGGTGTTAGTGGTCTAGTCAGAGCTAGATGAGTAGATCTGTCTGCTGCTTATACTAAATGCGGTGCCAGATTTTGACCATTTCATTTTCAAGTAGCTCCAGCTGGCAATGGTACAGAGGAAGAAACTGCATAAAATTTGTATTGCTCTGTTCTACCCTGTCTATGGGAATGATCTTTGGGGTGAAGCAGAAAATGGAATAAAAGATGACTCTGGTTATTCACTTATTGACACTGTTTTTATTTTGTTGTTATTTATGATATTGGTTTCTTGCATGTTTGTTTGCTTTGGTTATGGCCTATTTGTTGTTTCTGTGGTGAAGACGACAAAACTGACTGAAAAGATATATATCCTTTTCCCTTTACTATGGGGTGGACCTGTGTACAGCTTTAAACTTTAACTTACAGCTCTCCGGAGATGATAAAACTGACCTTTTAGTTTTAGACATGATGAATCAGTTCTTCTCTCTCTCTCTCTCTCTCTCTCTCTCTCTCTCTCTCTCTCTCTCTCTCTCTCTCTCTCTCTCTCTCTCTC
>JAVDPJ010093161.1:0-12755 GCA_034780015.1 Urosalpinx cinerea
TAACGTGTAAACATTTAGCACAAGCATACAATGAAGTATATTTATTATTAAGCACTATCATACCAATAATTACCCCAGTTTTCGGCCATTTTGCTATAAAGAAAGTAAATAAAGATACACAAACAAGACAAAAGAAACAAGTGATGAAATTAATCATCCGCTGCTGATTCATATATTGTGGAATGTATTGACTGCCTGATAATTAACTATTTTCATATATTACTGTACATAATTTGTTGATGAGTTGATTCCTAATTGTAAACAATTATAATTACAAGTTCATGTATTATGGTATACAGCTTGCTGAGCTGAATGATTGGTAATACAACCCTAATTTGTTGATGTGTTGATGCCTGATTGGTAATATAATTAGGTCATATATTATAGTTTGATTGCTAATACATATATAACCATAGTTCATATATCATGGTACAAAATTTGTTGATGTGTTGTTGCCTGGTTGGTAATACAATTAATTCATATATTATGGTTTGATTGGTAATAAACCATAGTTCATATATCATGGTATACAATTTGTTGATATATGTATGTATGAACGTATGTATGGTCGACTATCGTGATCGATAATCATGTGATATACATGAATGGTAATATAATTACAGTTCAATTATTATGGTATACAATTGGTTAATGATGACTGATTGGTAATGTAACTACAGTTCATCAGGAACCCCCCCCCTCCCACAAAAAAAACTCCAACAAAACAAACAAAAGTGACAAAATCGTGGTTTTTATGACCGATATTGTGGACCCACAACTGACACTCACCTGACCATGAGCTCCGACTCGTAGCGCACCAGAGCATTTTTCTCATGGACCAGGTTGAACCACTCTCCCATCAGATGGTTCTCATCCACATCAGCCTCTGTCAACAACAAAACAACTTTTGTCAACAACAAAACAACTTTTGTCCACAACAAACAAGTTCTGTCCACAACAAACAACTTATGTCCATAATAAACAACATCTGTCCACAACAGACAGCTTCTGTCCACAACAATCAACTTCTGTCCACAACAGCAAATAACTTCTGCCCACAACAGACACAACTTCTGCCCACAACAGACACAACTTCTGTCCACAACAAACAATGGTTCTCAAGGTCATCCGCAACATTCTGATCTCTAGCTGGGCACGCTGACCACTAGACCACCGAGCCACCAAACGTGCCCATGTGTATGTGTGTTTGTATGTCTTAAAGTGTGTGCGTGCGTGCATGTGTGTGTCTGTGTCTCTGTGTGTGTGTGTGTCTGTGTCTGTGTGTGTGTCTGTGTCTGTGTGTGAGTCTGTGTCTCTGTGTGTGTCTGTGTGTGTCTCGGTCTCTGTGTGCTTGTGTGTCTGTGTGCTTGTGTGTCTGTGTGTGCCTACGTGCGTGTGTGTGTCTTGTATGTCTTGTGTGTGTGCGTGTCTGTGCGGGCCCCTCACCCGGCCCCTCCCCCCTGAGGGCTTTCTCCACGGCGATGCCGCGGTCCTCCAGCTGGCGCTGGCGTTCGTCCACCTCCTGCAGGCGGCGCTGGATCTCCTGGGCCGCCCGCAGCCGCTGCTGCTCCGCCCGCTTCTGCTGCCGCGCAGCCACGCGCTGCAACTTGCGCGCCACGCGCTCGTCCAGCCCCTCCGTGGAGAACTGGTCCTGGATATCAAGGGCCACGCATTGCTCGGGGGTTATCAAGGTTCCAGGTTAGAGACAGCTTATTTATATCTCCAAAAGAGGTGTCTAGGCATTGCTCGGGGTTATCAAGATTCCAGGTTAGAGACAGCTTAGTTATATCTCTAAAAGAGATGTCTATGCATTGCTGGTGGTTATCAAGATTTGAGGTTCGAGACAACTTAATTATCTCTAAAAGAGATGTCTACACATTGCTGGTGGTTATCAAGATTCAAGGCTCAAAATTCAAAACAAATTAATTATCTCTAAAAGAGATGTCTACATATTGCTGATGATTAAGTTCAAGACAACTTAATCATCTCTAAAAGAGATATCTACACATTGTTGGAGGTTAAGTTCAAGACAACTTAATCATCTCTAAAAGAGATGTCTACACATTGCTGGTGGTTATCAAGATTCAAGACAACTTAATTATCTCTACAACAGATGTCTACACATTTCTGGTGGCTATCAAGATTCAAGGTTCAAGACAACTTAATTATCTCTAAAAGAGATGTCTGCACATTGCTGGTGTTTATGTTTCATTGTTCATAATGAAGATTAATGGCACAAAAACTTGCAATCCAAAATGTTTTGTTGTTGTTGCAGATTATGGGTCTAGGAAGGATGATTAGGATTAGTCTTGTGAGTATGCATGTGTGTGCAAGCGTGGGTGAGTGTGTGGGTAACTGTGTGGGTGAGAGAGAGAGAGAGAGACGGTCAGACAGACAGACAGACAGAGATAAGAGAAAAAAGGATAATTTATGTACTGATGATAGTTGCACATTTCAGGCCTAGTCTTGTGAGTATACACAATGCAGGTGTGGGTGAGAGAGAGAGTGTGTGTGAGAGTGTGTGTGAGTGTGAGTGTGTGTGTGTGTAAGTGCGTGACCGTGTATAGGTGCACATTTGCACACGTGTGTGAACCAGTCAGGGAGAGGGAGGGACATTTTGCCTAGAACTCCATGTGTGCAGGTATGTGTGTTTGCATGCATGACTGCATCTGAAATAAACTGTTTACATGCATATGTATGCATGTCCAATGTCATATGCCTACGTATAAAGCTGGCACAAGTACTATCCCAGCAAATAAGCCCAAGCATGCTTCCCTTATTTCATATTTGCCTGAAATCTCTAACACACACTCTTAAGCGCACGCACTTAAGCGCACGCACTTAAGCGCTTGCACACACACACACACACAAACACACACACACAATCTCCCCCACCCCCCTTTTTCAGAGTCCTATTCCTATTACTGTGTGTTCTAGGCAAAGTAAGCATACTGTGTGTTCTAGGCAGAGTAAGCATGTACTGTAAGTACCAACTTTAAGAACTGAATACCAACTTTACGGGGGCAAACACAATACCAATCACTTCAATTGTGGCCATCGTTCCGCTGCATGTCTCACCTTTCGCCTCAGTAGTGTGCTGACCGATACCTGGCTCTCGTCAGAATCAGAGAACTCGTCCACTGAAGAAGAAAGGGAGAAAGGTAAGGTTATTAATGGGGTCATTGATGTCCACTGAAGTAAAGTGAAAGGGAGAAAGATCAAGTTATTAATGAGGTCATATCTGGCAGGAACAGAAAAAGCAATGGAAACATATATATCCCCACTGACTTTGCATTTACACTTTTCAAATTTTTCTTATAAGTAGTTCTGATTTCACCACAGGCCAAGATTACCTTTCATAAAGACGTGATTTCACCGTCTATTTGCATTCAATCTTTATTATATTATCATTTATACCTTAGTCAGAGTCCAACATTACTACTCAACAAAATCTGTCACAGGCCTTTTAATACTTTTCTTCGTCACTACACACTGTCAATACTAGTTTATTGCTCATATAATTGGCAACATCACTATAATCTTCATAACCAAAGCCAAAATACATGCACAAGAGAAAAAAAAGCAACCACAATTTTATTTTCAGCTATGATGAAGGCAGTTTTCAAACTTTTGTGAGAAAGAACTAAAATAAGATCAATAAAAAAAAAATTAACAATTTTTTTTTTTTAAAAAGACAAAAAAAACGGACAAAAAAAGTATAGTCGACATACCCACAAACCCCCCCACACAACCAAGCACCGGCATCTTACTGACCTGAAGCCCTGGGAGCGATGGGGATGGGTCTGTAGCGGGGGTGAGGCGCGGTGCCATCACGGTCGAAGACGGCGGTGATCTTGAGGTCCCTGATGTCACTGGTCAGCCCTTCGTCCAGACTGTCCGCCGACTTGTTGCGCCGGTGCTTGGTCCGGTGCTTCTTGTGCTTCTCATCTATGGACACCTTCATGGGTTTGGGTTTCTCCGGCAGGGTGTATTCTCCATCCTCGTTGCTGCCCAGCCGGTCTTTGTGCTTGTCCCCAGACTTCCCGGGCAGCAGCATGGCTAGGAGAGAGCGTCGGTTCTTCTCCTTCTTCGTCTCCTCTCCTTGAGACTTCTCCTCCGTCTTGCGCTTGTTGACAAAGTCCTTGCTCTTGCGCATCTTGACTTTGGCGGCGGAGGCGGTGGACGACTTGCCCTTCTTCTTCCTGCCCTTTTTCGGGGAGTGGAGGTCCAGCTCGGCGGTGCTGGAGGTGGGGGTGGTGGTGTTGCTGGTGTGGTTGTCCCCCCTCTGCAGGTAGTCGTCGCTGTCAGACAGGATGTCGGGAGTCCCCGGCGTGTCGTACGACGAGCTGCGGCGGTCGCGGGGATCCTCGTGGAGTCGAACCCCCGGCCGTCGCTTCAGAACGCCGGCCACACTGCCGAATGCCGGAGATGACGCCTTGGTGGTGGTGGCGTCAGACGTGGGGGGCCAGGACTGCTCGCTGACCATCTGTTTGGCCTTGACCTGCTCCGCCTGCTTGACGCTCTGGATGTGCTGGGCACTGGGCAGTCTGGGCCCCGAGGCGCTGGGGGGGCTGGGCAGGAGACGTTTACGGGCGTTGTTCTTGTTGCCGTCTGCCTCAGGTTTGGTCACTGGTTCGGGTTTGGCCTTGGCTGAGGTGGACGGGGTGAAGAACTTTTCATCCACCTCACTCTCGTCGGCGAAGGGGATGTCGTCAATGTCACTCACCACGCTGGGCTTGTGGGGTTCCGACGGCACGTGCAGATTGAGGTCCACGGGGATCTTCTTCCTGGGACCTTCTGAGTCCGATGTGGGGTGCTCTGTGGAGGAGTCTGACCACAGGTCTCTGTCCACGTGGATCAACGTCTTTGGCTTGGCCCCGCTCTCCTTCTTCCCCTCTCCAACAGTCTTTTTCACTTCTGTGGGCCTGATGCCCGGCCCAGGGCCTGAGGAACTGTTACTTCTGTCTGACGACACACTAGTGGCCACTCGTTTAGCCACACCGGGCCTGGGAAGGGGCCTGGGCACTGATGATCTCAAGGAGTCTGAAGAAATGGAAGGTGTGCGTTGGGATGAGTGTGAGGAGAGCACTGCTTTCTTCACAGAGTCTGACACTGAAGGGGAGGTCTTAACAGTGGGGGGTTTCACTGCCTTTGAAGCTGGAAGTTTATTACGAATATCTGTAGCAGCCTTCTTGGTTACAGTGACTGCTTTTTTCGTGTTCTGTGGCTGTGATACTGACTGTTTTGTATTTTGTGGTTGTGACACTGTCTTCTTACTGTTTTGTGGTTGCGACACTGTCTGTCTAGCAGCATGTGGCTGCGATATGGCCTGCTTAGTGCTTTGCGACTGAGACACTGACTGTTTAGCCTTCTGGGGCTGTGAGGCAGAAAGTTTGGGCTTGGGAATCTCCGGCAGTTTCCTCACCCCTCTGGTCGCTTGACCACCACTGAGGTCTCTGGGTTTGGTCACCTTGGAGTCGGACACTTTACTCCCCGGTTGTGGAGCTTTTGACCCCACTTTTGACACCCCTCGAGGAGCAGCAATAGGGAGACTTTTAGGAACACTGGGGACACTAACAGAGGAAGCTCGCTCTGCAGGCTTGAGAGATCCTGTGGTGGGTGTCAAGGAGACAGGAGCAGGTTTGTCAGGGGCGGGGCTGGAGGTGGGGTGTGGAGACAGCGATTCCGCAGCATCTCTGAACTCGTCCTGAGAACACCGCCGCTCCTCCATGCTGACTTCGGGCGTCACGTACACACTACTGGCCGTGGTGTCTTTCGTCATGTCCCCCTCCCCCTCCTCATCCCCTTCCTCCGTCTCCTCCGCCCGTAGTGTGCGGTTCATGTCGTCTCTTGGGGAAGTTTCCGGCTTGACCACCAAAGAACCATCCTTCTCTCCATCGGAGAAGCTTTCGTCCAGTACCACGCTCATGGTGGTGAGGTAGTCACGCATCATGTCTTCGTCAGGTTTCAGATCCTCCTCAGCCTCCCCTGATGCCAGAAAACGTTGGTTGTAGTTCGCCAATTCGTTGAGAGACGAGGAGGAGGAGGAAGATAACGATTCTGACGGCGTGGAGATCGTCAGATCAGAATCAGACCCTGCCTCGTCTCTGTTGGCGGCTTTCTTCTTCCGTGGTTTTCGCCGGTCGGTGATGAAACGTTCATCCAGCTCTCTGAAGCGCTTGTTCTCTTCCATCTCAGTGTCCGACAGATCCGGCATTGCCGCCACGTCCTGCAGGACTTGCCGGAGAGTGTCCTCCCCTGTCGTCGTGGTGACCGTGTCCCCCATATCTCGCACACTGCGCAGCACAGACTCTGCGGTGTCTTCGCTCGGCGCACGCTCTCTCCCTTCTTCCATGGGTTCCTCTTGCGCAAGATGAGTCTGGCCTGTCTGGAAGACCTCCTCCTCATCGATGTCTGAAGGCAGGAGATTGTCCAGCTCCACTGCGTTGTCGGAATCTCTCTCCGAGGTCTGGTCAATGTCCACCAGCAGCTGCTGCATGGCCAGACTGACTGCGGTCTTGTCCAGTTCTTCTTCTTCATCCCTCTCTGCTGCTTTCTCCTCCATCTCTCTTCTGTCCTCCTCCATCTCTCTGTCCTCCTCCATCTCTCCTTTGTCTTCCTCAGCCTCCATTTCCTCACCCTCTCTGTCTCCTTCGACCCCCACCTTTCCCTCTCCCCTTTCTTCTTGCTCGTCCTGAACCTCTCTCTCTACCAACATGGCACCACCCTCTTCCTCCCCCTCTTCTTCTTCATCCTCATCCAGATCTTCGATGGAGCCTTCAGCCGAGGAACCACCCCCCCTCCCTTCCTCGTCGTCTCGAGAGTCCATCTCCAAGCTCTCGGACACGTCAGTGTCTCGGCCTTCCTCAAGGTCGTTGGGAACCAGTTCTGCCCCTGGTTGTGCCCCATCCTGATCGGCATTGGCCGCTACCTCCTCCCCCCCAGCCCCTTCCTCCTCCTCCTCTTTCTTGCTGTCTTTGTTGAACATGCGCCAGTGGTCGAGCCGCACCACTTGGGGAGGGGCGGAGAAAAAGCTGGCCCGAGCCGCGTTTTTGACAGCGGGGCTGGTGGGGGAGGTGGCGGTGGTGGCAGCCGAGTCCTCGGTGGTGCCCCCCCCTTCCAAGGTGTCTGCTGTGGACCCCCCTTTGGTTCTCTCGCTTTCCTCTTCCGTCGCTTCGTCCGCTGAAGAGTCATCCGTTTCATATTCGGAGTCTGGAACAAGCAGGGTAAGAGAGAGAGAGAGAGTGAGAGGATGGTTTTGTCTGGTTTCAGCATGTACACGCTCGCACGCACACACACACAAAGGTTCGGCAAGCATGAGCACACACAGACACATATACATGTTTTTTTCCCTGCCCTCCCTAAACAGAATACTATATTACAACAGGGAACTCACAACCCAAACACATTACCTTCTATTTTCTCTCAACAAACAGAAATGGTTTTCTCCTCTTTTTTGAAGTTTAGAAAGGGTCACCAAGAGCATGCACACACACACACACACACACACACACACACACACACACACACACACACACCTCTTCTTGCCCTCCTTACCTCTTTCCAACTCTATGGAAACACACACACACACACACAATTTTTCTTCCTTCCTTCCCTCCCTACCTCCTTCCACCTCAGTCGATGACCCCTCATCATCATCGTCATTCTCATCGTCCCTCCCATTGTACAGTCGCTCATAGGCGTCCCGCGAGGGGTGTCTCCGCTTCTCTCCATCCCTCTCCACAGCTTCCAGAAGATTCTCCGAGGAGTGCTGCCGTTTCCAGGTGTTGGCTAGCTGGACCGCCTCTGCCCAGGTGAGGGACCCCCTCCCACCAGCTTTCAGTGACTCGGTCGCCGTTTCAAAAATGTCGTCTTCTGTGCCGGACCTGGTAAGGGATATAAACAGGAACTGTGACAAGAAACAGAAGAAGAAGGAGGAGAACAAAAAAAAGAAGAAGAAGAAGAAGGAGGAGAAGAAGGAGGAGAAGAAGGAGGAGAAGAAGGAGAAGAAGAAGAAGAAGAAGAAGAAGAAGAAGGAGAAGAAGAAAAGAAGAAGAACAAGAAGAAGAAGAAGAAGAAGAAGAAGAACAAGAAGAAGAAGAAGAACAACAAGAAGAAGAAGAAGAAAAAGAAGAAGAAAAAGAAGAAGAAGAAGAAGAAGAAGAAGAAGAAGAAGGAGAAGAAGAAGAAGAAGCAGAAGACGATACAATACACATAAAACCATACACGTTTAAGAATGATTTTAAATGCTTTCTCATCACACACCCGTGCATCACTCCGTTTGCACCGCCAACCATACTGCATCTACTAATGGCAAAGAACTCATGTTAAAAAAAACCCCACCCTACCTCACTTTGTAGTCTATAACACACATGACACTTTCAATTTACCAAAAATCCCCTTGTAACATCAAGATGAAATAATACGCTTCTTCTATACAGGCCTTCAATTACTGCAGAGCGCCCCCAAGATAAGCAAATAAATTCACATCAAACTTACCTACCTAACCATGGGGGTAGATTTTTGCCATGTACACACACGCATGCACACATGTACGTACGCACGCACATACATACGCACGCACACACACACACACAGATAATACAAAACATCCTCTCAGAATGCACCACATAAATTCCACATTTCAAAAGAGCATCACATCCTCTCCTCTTGCTTTTCAAAGATTTTCTGACTTACATTCACTGCAACTACATGGAAATCAAAGATGCTCTATCGTGAAACAAGGCACTTCCGACCATCCATACCTCTAACATTAGCTGCTAGAAAACTGCATCTACACAATATGGTTTGGAATGGGAGGGGAGGGTTGGAATGGGGGTATCATAATGAGGTGAACACAAACACGCAGAGAAGAGGAAGCAGATACAAGCACAAACAGGGAAAAACAATGGCCTTTTATGGGGAAAGATTAAGAACGGTGAGACAAAAAAAAAGAAAAAAGAACAAAAACTTGGGGAAATTGTGGAATTTCACATGTGGCTTTAAAAATTAATAATAAAAAGATAAATAAATAAATAGCTAAATTGCTTCCATGACTAGAATAACTGAAAATCGTTTTTTCATTGTATACTTGAGAAAAACAGAGAAAGTGTGTAAGTGAGTGTGTGCATGAGTGAGAGGTGTGTGTATGTGTGTGTTTATGAAGGGTGTGATGGTTAGCAATATGACGGAATGTGTGGACTGTGTTCCCACTTTATCTGCAAAGACTTCATTACTGACTTTGTATGTGTGTAACAGTAACAACTTAGAATATGTCATTTGATTGCAACATTCACAAAATACAATAAAAGTATATATATATATATCAAATCTTGGAAATCATTTCATAGTGATGAAGGAGTTGTTAATGGTTACCTGCACTTATTTTCCTCCACTACAATTTGTTAAAAAGCATAAATATATGTAAAAACTCCACAAATATGGCAAAGACATAAAACCTGAAAACAAGAAATTAATTACATCAGTTCTTGATTTTTTTTTTTTAAAACCGAAACATAAATTATTTCACACAAATAAAAAGTTTTAAAGAAGTAAAACACAATTACACAACATCAAAATGCACACTCAAAATAAAACTTACAAGTTATTCCACAGGATGTACCACTGAACAAGAGTCCAAGAGGAATAAGCAACAGACAAAAACTGTACCAAACAACTACCAAAATTTACAACAACAACAACAAAAAGGGTTATATCCACAGTTGAAGGGCATCCAGACTGAGTGCTGACCTGGACGTGGTCTGCCCCCTTACAGTGTAAGAAGTTACGGACCAAAACACTTGCTAAAAGGGGGTCCTTCTCTGAAGACCTGCTGGCCAGCTCTTCCTAGAGTTTTACGGACCAAAACACTTGCTAAAAGGGGGTCCTTCTCTGAAGACCTGCTGGCCAGCTCTTCCTAGAGTGTTTTTTTTTTTTTTATACTACATAAAAAATGAAACGTTACCAAAATAACATCTTTCTGATAAATTACTGACCTGCTAACTCTCGAACACAGTTGAGAAGTACATTTCTAACAACTGTGAGGAATAATTCAAAGTTGAGAGGAGTTGTACATTACACTTATAAAATGTCATCTTAATTTCTACGTATCTTGCATGCTCCATGACTGCCCTTCTTCTCCACGCTGTGATAACACTATATTTCTGTCAACCATTTTGCAGTCTGGGAATAATCAAGATCAATATGAATCCAGACAATGGATGTGATGATTTACCAGAAACTTCCAATAGCCTATTAACAGCAGACCAAAACAAAAACAAAATTCCACTAAACAGAGCAAAAAGAAAAAGAAAGAAAAATATATGCCGTAAGCCTAACATTTCTTTATTTTTAAATGCCAACTTATTCTTTTTTTCTTTTTTTTATAAAGTTCCTATCTTGATTATTCTTTTGTACAATATCAGGTTGTACAGAAAGGGGGGGGGGGGGTTAAAAATATCAATATTACTTTAAGTTCTCAAACATAAGTTTCATAAAATTCACAAGATCAGTTGCAATGAAAATGATCTCTCGGTCTCATTTATCTTGACTTAGTCACAGATTTGATTTCTTGGAACAAATACTGAAGAAGAAGTTTGAGAAGAAGAAGTTTGAGAATAAGAAGTCTGAGAATAAACTCCATCATGGAAACTAAAAAAAACACCAGTGTTTCTTGAAATTCTTCTGTTTGGAAATTTAATTATCCATTCCTGATGGTAAGATTATTATACTAACTACACACAAACAGACTTCTTTTCAACTGTGGCGATTCCCCTCAACATCTGATGTATCATTTATTGAGTGTGGATACTAAAGTCTATACAACCAACCTGATGGTAAGACTGTGGGTTAGACATGCCTGCAGAAGTCAAACCAATCCACTCTAACACTCCACGACAACAGAAAAACACTACATCAAGGGTGGGGGTGCTAAACTTAGACAGGTTTGTTTCTGGTTTTTAGCTATCTCTTCCTGGTGACTACTATATTAACCAAATTATAATATTATAATCAATATACATGTCATTTTTTTCAACTGGGGTGATTTCCCCAAACTCCACCATCTCAGTACCCTATACAATGAACTAGATGGTAAGACTGTGGGTTAGACATGCTTGCAGAAGTCAAACCAATCCACTCGAACACTCTACGACAACAGAAAAACACAACATCAAGGGGGGGAGGGGGGTGCTAAACTAAGACAGGTTTGTTTCTGGCTTTTAGCCATCTATTCCTGATACTATGATAGCTATTATATCAACCAAATTATAATAACTATACATATATATGATTTCTTTCCAACTGGGGCGATTCCCCCCCACCCCCCACCATCTTAGCTGTTATAGCAGGTGTAGATGTTAAGCCCCATACAATGAACTAGATGGTAAGACTGTGGGTTAGACATGCCTGCAAAAGTCAAACCAATCCACTCTTAAACTCTGTGACAACAGAAAAACACAACATCAACTTGATGAAAGGGGTGGTGCTAAACTAAGACATGGTTTGTTTCTGGTTTTTAGCCATCTATTCCTAGGGTTATTATATTAACCCGTTCCCTGCCGTGCTAAATGAGCATTTTGATATTTCTGTGTGCCCGGGCCAAAATTTTGGGTTTTGGGGTTATAACACAAAAACTCGCCAACCTCTTGTCATAACAAATGGTCAAAAGGAAAGAACTACTCTTTGACCACTATAGCACAGTTCTAGAGAAATTGATACCATTATTTCCCATGCCAGTGATCAGATTCTTGCAGATGAAAGTACACCGTGACAGACACGGTCCCAGGCGCACAAGATGTCACCCAGAACGCCGTAAGACATACGGCGCAAGCAGCAAAGAGGTTAACCAAATTATGATAACTATATATACATATACAGTATATCATCTTTTTCAACTGGGGTGATTCCCCCCACCTCCACCATCCGCTATATCACTTAGCAGGCGTAGACGTTAAGCCCTGTACAATGAACTAGATGGTAAGACTGTGGGTTAGACATGCCTGCAAATCGAACCAATCCACTCTTACACTCTGTGACAACAGAAAAACACAACATCAAGGGGGTGGTGCTAAACTAACACATGTTGGTGAAACTAGGACCACAACATGCAAATCTGTACCACAACACACTGTCAACCAGGCAACCAGCTAGCCAAATAGTCACTGACAAGACTACATCCACCTTTCAGTCACGGCCTACCACTCATCCAATATGCGGGCGACCTCTGACTCGGAAACATATCTGTAAATGTCCCTGGAAAATGTAGAAACATATCCGTAAATATCCCTGGAAATTGTCAAACACTTTAGCTTTTCTCACAGTCACTCAAACCATAATCGTACAAGAAGAATCTAACATAACAACAAATCCCTTGCATAGCAAAATGACAGCCTGTAGCAAACATGTCCACAAGTGAGAGAGAAATTCATCACAGCAGAAAAACAACCCAACAGGAATGAAAATGATTTAAAATAAACTATGAAACTGTGTTTAAAAAAAGAAGGGAAAAAAAAAGCCCCAATTTTTTGGTCTACAAATGGGTGAAATTTTTTTCAGTTATTTTCTTCTTAAACTACATCTCTAAAAAAGATCTGTGACTAGCAGTGTGTGTGCGCGCGTGTGCGTGCACTCAGAGGCGCGTGCACTCAGAGGCCTAAAAAGATCTGTGACTAGCAGTGTGGGTGTGTGTGTGTGTGTGTGTGTGTGTGTGTGTGTGTGTGTGTGTGTGTGTGTGAGAGAGAGAGAGAGAGAGAGAG
>JAVDPJ010094271.1:0-12737 GCA_034780015.1 Urosalpinx cinerea
CATGTGTGTGAGTGAGGGAGGGAGAGGGGAGGGGGGAGAGACAGAGAGAGTGAGAGAGAGAGAGAGAAAGAGAAAGAGAGAGAGAAAGAGAGAGAGAAAGAGAGAGAGGGAGAGAGAGAGGGAGAGGGAGAGGGAGAGAGAGAGAGAGACCCCAACAACTCCCCTCAAACAAAAAACAAACACACACAAAAAAACCCAAAACAAAACACCTTATTTAAACAGAGAGACAACATTCAAACCACCTTGAAGCATCCTGATTTTTTGTTTTTATAGCTGTCTTAGTGCTCAAGATCACAGCACTTTTGGTGCATGCTTGGTATGCCACCCTTTCCGCAACCAACTGTCTTCAGATATGAATTACAGACTCCGTAATGCTCTTAATTGATCTTCTGCATGTGTGCACACTTGAAGGGGAGTAAGACATGGGCAGGTCTGGATATAACTTATAAGCTGACTTGAGAGATCGTAAAACCACCCACCCTTAATTCAAATGCCATTTTCATTACTGCAGTACTGGGAGTGGGATTAAAACCTGTTGACTACAGGACTATTACAGTTACTTGAGTTAGTCTCAGTTCAAAGTTTGTCACAATATCTACCCAGCTACCATCTACAGTCCCATCACATGAGGCAGGAGACAGACCTATAATTATAAACCCTCTGGATGCGGACTTCTAAAATTATGTACTTCACTTGAAAAGAAAAAAATCATGTCAACACAGGACTAGGAATAGGATCAAAAGTTCCTGCCATATTACAGTAAATATTTATGCTTAATTTTATTGTGGTTTAATGTTTATTATCTATATATAGAACCTAAAAACCTCCACACCATTAGGCGTGATCGCAGCGCTGCCTCTGGTGCATGCTAGGTATTTTCATGTTTCCATAACCCACCGAATGCTGACATGGATTACGGGACCTTTAACACGCATACTTGATCTTCTGCATAAGTGTACACACGTAGGGAAATAAGCCACTAGCAGGTCTGCACGAAAGTTGACATCGGAGATTGTAAAAATCCCCACACTTATTTCACCAGGTACTACTGGGATTCAAATTCGTGACTTCAGGACCTTCAGGATTAGAAGTTTGTCACCTTAAAGACACAGCTGGGGTATATAACTTATAAGCGAGAAGCGAGTGTTTTGGGGGGCCAGTTGAATTCAAACGCTTAGCGCGCAGGCTGGCTGTCGACTCGGCTTGGATGTTTTTTGGTGGATTTATCGTTATCTAGGCTATTTACACAGCTGAAACATTGCACATAATAACATCTCATACATTATGTTTAGAAAAGTGAAGAATCTTTATGGAAGAGAATGGTGGTTTGCTATTAGAAAAGTATTATTTGAAAGAATGCTATTCCCCATTCCGGGTTGAGCGTGTGAGCCTCGCGACCTGATCCCTAGGTTCAAATGTTAGGGTTTTAAAGTGTGCCATATCCCTCAGTGGCTGTGGATAAGTAAACCACTCCATAAGAAGGAAGACGAAAAGTGGAGGGAACATTCACAGGATTTAAATTAATTTTGGGTGAGGTGTTGTTGCGCTTTGTTCTGTCTGCTTCGTGAAAGGAACAGACTTGATAAACTTACTCGTCAAAAGTAAGTACAGCCTGCAGCACAGGTTCTGTGAAACCTGACAAACCTTGTTGCCTTGGCAGGTGCTCAAGAGCTGGCCAGCATCATCGACATGGCCATGGGGGAGCTGGAGTCTGACGCGGAGGGTCTGATGGAGTTGATGCGGCAGCGCCCGTCCTCCCGCCGCCTGCTGCGACAGTCCAACGAGACCCTGGCGGCCCTGGGCCTGCGCTCAGCCCTGGAGTCCGGCGGGGACCAGGAGCAGGGGGCTCAGAACGCTGCCCCCGCCTCGGCCGGCGACCCTGAAGAGGGCGGCAGTGGTGGCGGTGCTGAAGGCTCTGCTACGGGGCAGGCAGCCGAAGAGCCAGCCGCCCAGCCTTCTGATACCCCCATGGAAGTGGATCAGCCCGGTGAGTGACAAGAAAGAGATACAAAGTGTAGTTCAGGGAGATGTTGAAGTTAGAAGTAAAGGAGGGGGCAGAATATTTAGGTTGAAACGGCTGGCAGCCACCCAGCCCACTGACACCCCATGGAAGTGGATCAACCTGGTGAGTGAGGAGAGAGAGGGAAAATTCACGGAGAGGGGGTGAGTTAGGGGGTAAAGAAGGGGGACCAAATAGTCATGGTCGAAATAGAAATGTTAGTACATATCTGTGTGCCCAGGCAAGCAAGCTGTGGTACGTAAAATTGGTGCATGTTGTGTGGTTCTTAGTACAGATCTTTGGCAATGCACAGACCTACCTACCTGTATTGGTGCATGTTGTGTGGTTCTTAGTACAGATCTTTGGTAATGCACAGACCTACCTACCTGTATTGTTGCATGTTGTGTGGTTCTTAGTACAGATCTTTGGCAATGCACAGACCTACCTACCTGTATTGTTGCATGTTGTGTGGTTCTTAGTACAGATCTTTGGTAATGTACAGACCTACCTACCTGTATTGTTGCATGTTGTGTGATTCTTAGTACAGATCTTTGGCAATGCACAGACCTACCTACCTGTAAGATTTTTACATATTCTGTACTCAGTTTTAAGCCTGGATATACCAGTCTGCAAACTTAAAATTTATACATCAAAACAAAATCTGGAAAATGATGGTAAAGCCCACCTGTGTGGTGGCTTAATGCAGGTGTTATCAAAACGTCATGTTCCAGCAAACAAGTCTTGCTCAAAAAAATGAGAACATTTCTTCCCAAATATAGAGATATTCCTGAAATACAACCTTCTACTTTGGGCAAGACATTCGCGTTTTGCTTATACTGCAAAACCAAGGCAGGTGTGAATGTAGGTATGATGGAACCAAGGCAGGTGTGAATGTAGGTATGATGAATAACATCATCTCGTGTTGTGTGTGTGCCCAGGCCCCAGCTCCTCAGACAAAGAGAAGAAAGAGGAACAGCCCCAGCTGCCGCGCCTCAGTGAACAGCTGAACCTGGATGAGCTGTGGAGCATGCTGGGCGACTGCCTCAAGGAGCTGGCTCGAACCCCCGATCACCATGCCGTGCTTATCCTGCAGCCCGCTGTGGAGGCCTTCTTCATCGTACATGCAGGTAAGACACTCCGCGCTACTTCTACTTCTTCTCCTATGCAGGCTTTCAACCTCTGCAGGCACCCCCCCAAAAAAAAAAAACTCTTATGCAGGCTTTCAACCCCTGCAGGCACCCCCAATTTAAGCATATAAATTGACAATGAACCTACCTTCCTAACCTTAGGGGCGGATTCTTCACACAAGAGCAGAGGCTCGACTGGTGGAAGTTTGTCACTGTAGGGGGGCTGCTGGGCAAACTAGATGGATTGTTACTAAATGAGCCAGTGTTATTCATGAGAAAAATTGAGAGTAAAATGGAAGAACCTACCTACCTAACCTTAGGGGAGGATTCTTCACACAAGAGCAGAGGCTCGACTGGTGGGAGTTTGTTACTGTAGGGGGGCTGCTGGACAAACTAGATGGATTGTTACTAAATGTGTTATTCATGAGAAAAATTGAGAGTAAAATGGAAGATTTGTTTTTTGTTTCTCTCCTCTTTTTCTCCACCCCACCCTGTCCACATGTGCACACATTTTTACTCCATTCTCTCTTCTTCTCTCCCTCAAAGAACTACTACCCCTACCTGAAGCGGTTTGACATACAAGTTGAAATAGAGAGTAAGCTTTGGTTCAAGTGAACTTTTTATCGGCGAGCTGCTGGTATGTTTGCCAATTTTAAACTTTTTGAGGAGAGGTGTGGATAGATGATGGTGGGGTTGTAGTATTGGTCACCAAAGAACATTATGCGTAGTCAGCAAAATAGTTAAATACCCATTGGTAGGCTTTTGAGAGAAAATGGGAGGTGTAAGCAGTATAGAAAAGAGAAGTGTAAGCAAAATCGTCAATACTGTTACCGTTGCAGGAGAGAAAGAGTCGAAGCGCAATGACCACTCGACTCCACGGCGTGAGGATCAGATGGCGCACCTGAACGTGGAAATGGCCCCCCCTTCCCCCTCGCCGGGCCCCTCCACGGCCTCTGTAGAGTCCAGTACCATCTCCATCACCAGAGAAAACTCCGCTGCTTCCATCGCGCATCTACCTCCCGACACGCAGAAGTTCCTCAAGTTTGCTGGTAAGGACCACTTCTGGTTTTTTGTTGTTGTTTTTTTCCCCTTCCAATCTGTCTTGATTCAGTTACTGCTTTTCATATGGGAGTACGTATTGGGTGAAAAATCTGCCCAAACAAATGAAATTTGATGAACCTTCGCTGTGACTTTCAATTTTGGGGAAAAAAGTGGAAACACACACATACAGGCACTCATACACACAGAAACAGACATACACATGTATGCACGCATGCACACACACACACAGAAACAGACATACACATGTATGCACGCATGCACACACACAAACGCATGCGTGCGCACACACACACAACACACACACACACACACACACACACACACACACACACACACACACACACACACACACACACACACACACACACACATTGTGTGAAAGCACATAAGGAGACAAGGAAAACTGAGGTATATTGATAACAGTGCCTTTACTGGGTCGATTAGTGTATGTGGGTGTGGGGTGGGGGTGGGGGCTGTGGATGGGGGAAAGTGAGGATCTAAATATTGATGTGTGCTGACATGTATCCAAATTACTCTCTTGTGTGTTTGTGTGTGCTTATTGTGATGAATATTAAGCTTGTTTTAGTTCATTATGCATTTTATTGCAAGCGCATAGGGCTTTTGTACTCATTAGATACGGCGTCCTAAAATAGACAATAATCTTTTCTTCTTCTTCTTATCATTATTATTATTATTGTTATTCTTCTTATTATGATGATGGTTTGTGTGTATGTGACCCACAGAGACGCACAGGACGGTGCTGAACCAGATCCTGCGACAGTCCAACCTGCCGTTGGCTGACGGGCCGTTCTCCGTCCTCGTTGACCACACGCGCATGCTGGACTTCGACGTCAAGCGGCGCTACTTCCGCCAGGAGCTGGAGCGCATGGAAGAAGGCATGCGACGAGAAGACCTGCCCGTACACGTGCGTCGAGAGCATGTCTTCGAGGACTCGTTCCGCGAGCTTTTCCGACGCTCACCCGAAGAATGGAAGCAGAGATTCTACATTGTGTTTGAAGGTGAGATACTAAAAGTGTTTTCAGTTTGCTCTTTAACATCTTTTCATTCACTGCGGGTGATAATAGGTGAGAAGATGAGAAAAGGAGGGAATAGCAGTGGCAAAATAAAAAAAGCGAAAAAAAGGATTTTCACTGTCAGTGTTCAGTTTTTCCCAAGGTGTCGCAGCATTTGGAAAAATCCATATATACTGCTTCACATCTGCTAAGCAGATGATTGATCAACTGCATAACCCATTGCGCTGCATCACACCTAGGATGCATGCTGGGTATTTTCTTGTTTCCACAACCCACTGAAAGCTGACACGGATTACAGAATCTTTAACGTGCATACTTAATCTTCTGCATGCGTTTATGCATGGGACCTTTTTTGTCAGTTTATAGTCTCATCCAAAGGACTCTCTGGGGGAGTGGGGTCAGAACCAAAGTTAACTCTGAAGAAAAATCCCCCTGTACATAACGACACTACGGCAGATTGAACTCAGTACTTAAGGATCATGAGTCCAACGCTCAAACGATTTAGCTATCTGTCCTAAGACAACAGCCACTATAATAAAGGTTCATGACACCGAATCAAAGGAAGGGTTACCTTTGATTGATCTTCAAACCTTCCTTTGAGTTGGAGTCTGTGTCATGAATCTGTATTATGACTAACCCAGAATCGGAAAACTTTCAATCCCCCCCCCCAAAAAACCCCATTAACTCTGTTTTGGTGTGGTACCCAGGTGAGGAGGGTCAGGATGCGGGAGGCCTGCTGAGGGAGTGGTACCTGATCATCTCGCGCGAAATCTTCAACGAGAACTACGTGCTGTTCAAGCGGTACCCGCGCGACGGCGTCACCTACACCATCAACCCCTCCTCCCACTTCAACTCCAACCACCTCAGCTACTTCAAGTTTGTGGGCCGCATCATCGCCAAGGCCATCTACGACAACAAGCTGCTCGAGTGCTACTTCACCCGCTCCTTCTACAAGCATGTGCTGGGGCTGCATGTGAAGTGAGTATTCTTTTTTTTTGTGATGCTGGTGAGTAGGTTTGTGCATGCACATTTAGGGATATAGTCTCACAGGCATGTATACGCACACACAGTCACACACACACACACACAGACACAGACAGACACACACACACACAGACAGACACACACACAGACAGACACACACACAGACACACACCAACACAGACACACACACACACACACACACACACACACACACACACGCACACACCGTCTAATATCAGGTAGGATACTAAGTAGTACCAGTAATATCAGGTGGGATACTAAGTGTACATGTGCATTTTATGTACAGGTAAAAGATATTGTAAAATGTGTGTGTCTCAGGTATGATACTAAGTGTACTTGTGCATTTTATGTACAGGTAACACGTTTTATAAAGTGTGTATATCTCCGGTATTATACAGTGTTCGTGTTCATTTTGTGTACAGGTAACATTTTTGTCATCGTCCCTGCAAAATATTTCTTTCTTTCATACAAACTGGTAACAGGTATTGTATGAAGCAAGTACATCTCGGGTATGATGCAAAGTGTACGTGTGTATGCACAGGTATGATGCAAAGTGTATGTGTGTATGCACAGGTACACGGACATGGAGTGTGAGGACATCCAGTTCTACCAGAGCCTGGTGTTCCTGCTGGAGAATGACATCACCGACATGGGGGCCGCTCTGGGAGACCTCAACTTCTCTGCTGAGGTCAGTACTCAGTCGCCCGGCTTTTCAAGACATTTCACTTCTCTTTTCTTTGGGGTTTTTTGTTTAGGGGAGGTTTTTGCGTTGGGGGTGGGTGGGTTGGCAGTATAAGCTACTTCAAAGTTCTAACAGTGTTTGTTGTGTAAATGCCTTACACCTACAAGTATTCTGCATGTATGGCCACAGGCGGAGTTTGGCAGAGAGAGAGAGAGGAGAACTGATAGAAAATGGTTAAGCTACAACATAGTTTTAACAATATTTGTTGTGTAAATGCCTGATACCTACATGAAAGTGGACAAAGGTGGAGGAGTTTGACATAAGGCAGATAATGAGAACTGATCAGAAATGCCTGGTTAAACTACTTCATGATTTTAACAACTTTTGCCTTACAATACACCTACAATGCATGTGGGCACAGGTGGAGGAGTTTGGGGTGAGGGAAACCCGAGAACTGATAGAGAACGGGTGCAACATCCTGGTGACGGAGCAGAACAAGCGAGAGTATGTGAAGCTGGTGTGTCAGATGAAGATGACCGGGGCCATCCGGCAGCAGCTCAACGCCTTCCTGGAGGGCTTCTACGACATCATCCCCAAGAAGCTGGTGGGCATCTTCACGGAGCAGGAGCTGGAGCTGCTCATCTCCGGCCTGCCCACCATCGACATCGACGACCTCAAGGCCAACACAGAGTACCACAAGTACCAGCCCACCTCCCTGCAGGTCAGGGTTGTTTTTTGTGTTTTTTTAATTATTTTATTTTATTTTATTACAAGTACCAGCCTACCTCCCTGCAGGTCAGGTTTTTTGTTTGTTTTTTTATAAATTATTAATATTTTATTTTATTTTATTACAAGTACCAGCCTACATCCCTGCAGGTCAGGGTTTTTGGTTTTTTAAATTATTAATATTTTATTATTTTATTTTATTACAAGTACCAGCCTACCTCCCTGCAGGTCAGGTTTTTGTTGTTTTTTTTTTTAAATTATTATTTTATTTTATTTTATTACAAGTACCAGCCCACATCCCTGCATGTCAGTCACTCTCAAGGGCGCTCTGACTAAAGCACAAGATAGTCTTCTTACGAGTAAGATGTATAGAGGTGAAAGTGTTTGGTGTAGTTGGGGGGAAAATGGTGCTAGCAGCATTTGCTCACATTTCTGCACATCTCTGAATGAATCTAAATGTTTAGGGGGGAAAAAGAGCTGGTTCCCAGAAGTTCCATTCTACCTTCTGCCTGACAGGTAAGCGAGAAAACATTGAAGAAGGGGAAGGTGATAGTTGAATTGCTAACGGTGAAATGTTTGTCATCATGAAAACCTCAGGAAGAGGAGCAGAGCTTTGATTTCTTTGTGGAATGCAGGGGCGAACAGAAGAAAGAGACCATTAGAAACCTTTGTGGTCTATCACAGACATTAACAGGTAAACGCAAAGACATTAACAGGTAAATCGCAAAGACATTAACAGGTAAATCGCAAAGACATTAACAGGTAAATCAGACATTAACAGGTAAATCACAGACATTAACAGGTAAATCAGACATTAACAGGTAAATGACAAAGACATTAACAGGTAAATCAGACATTAACAGGTAAATCACAGACATTAACAGGTAAATGTTGCGTTTTTCAGATTCAGTGGTTCTGGCGGGCCCTGCGGTCGTTTGACCAGGCGGAGCGAGCCAACTTCCTGCAGTTTGTGACGGGCACATCCAAGGTGCCCCTGCAGGGCTTTGCCTCCCTGGAGGGCATGAACGGGCACCAGAAATTCCAGATACACCGCGACGACCGCTCCACTGACCGCCTGCCTTCAGCACACACCTGGTACGTTGTTTTCTGTTCATAATGATGACTCATGACACAGAATCAAAGGAAGGTGTACCTTGCCGGGATATTTTGACCGTATGCCACAATCTTGGATATTTTGACTGTATCCCACAATCTTGGATATTTTGACTGTATCCCACAATCTTGGATATTTTGACTGTATCCCACAATCTTCCTTTGTTTCTGTGTCACAAATCTTTATTATAGAATAATCCAGAAACGGAAAACTTGTCATCCAAAAATTGTTTGGGTAGTTTCTGTTCATGCTTAATGTTTTGTTTTATTATTTTTTATTTTTTTAATTGATTGTGTCTGGTCATTCTATCGTTTCATTTACATATGGGGAGTATTTTATTGTCTTTAGTAACTGTAGTTTTTAAAGCTGATGGGTTTTAGATGACTTTTTGTGGTTTGTTTCTGGTCAGTGTCTAAACTTGTGGTTCATTCTGCGACTTGCAATGTAAATAGTACTGGTGTAGATCTTCAACCCTCCACTTCCTAAGCCCCAGTAATAGATGCACGCTTAGTTGTGTTTTTATCATTTCACATTTGTAAAGCTTAAATGTTTCAGTTTATAGAAAGAAATGATTCCCTCATGTTCCCATCCCCTTTCAAACTCTCAGATGCTAAGTAGATGATTTGACGGCTAAGAACAAAAGTGCAGAAAGTGCAACTGTTAGGTTTTCTTGTGTGCAGTTTCAACCAGCTGGACCTCCCAGCCTACGAGACGTACGACAAACTGCGCAAGATGTTGCTGCTGGCTGTCAGCGAGTGCTCTGAAGGCTTTGGACTGGCGTAGACAGTGTGGGCTGACTGGGAACTGTGTGTGGTCACTATGTTCAGTTTGCAGCTGACCAGCTAGACAATGCCCCTACTGTTGACACCTTCCGCCCCAATGTCCCCCCCCCACCCCACCCCCCAAATCATGGCACACAGTGCAGTTGACCGCCCGTTCCATGCGGGCAGAAACTTAGCAGCGTTCGTGTGCTACAGCCATTGTGTTACACATCTGCAACATTGAAAGCAAAATGCCTCCTGAGTTGTACGATTCCATTGACGGTAAATAGTGCGTGTGCGTGTGTTTCTGCTGCTGCAAAGGTGGTCTTCAGTTGAAACCTCGGGGGGAGCACAGATGGAGTGTTTTGTGCTCGTATTTGTTGGTGTCCACAGTGATAAAACGAGGGAATTAACGCGTTTGTGCTTCAGCCGTTGTTGGATGTAAAGTTTATGAAGGAAGGGCAAGCTAGATTACTTATCTTCTGTGCAAGGAACTTTTTTCTCTCTCCATAATCACTTGAGTTTGATTGAACTTTGTGCTGTTTGTTGCTTTGTGACATTGTGTGGAGGCATTGTCTGTTACACGTGTGTGTGTGTTTTGTATGTGAGAGAGAGACTGACTGGAAAATACCAGATGTTCTGTAGCTACAGTTTGATTGGCATACTGACTGATTCACCTTAACTCCACTCTAATTGTAGACACCGGAAATGTTTTACCATGTCATACCGAATTGACAGTGCCCGTCCCGATGGGCCATTTATATGAACATTATGCACTGTGCGTGTTAGAGCTTCAAGCTAGATTTGGCTTCTTTTTCAGGGCACCACTAGGTTGTGTTAGGGGCAACAGGACTGCCTATGAACATGTGATCGATGAGGAAAATACTGATCAGATAGCAAAGGCTGAAGGAGTTTCTTTTTTGTGTGCGCGTCTCTTTAGATATTCATTGTATTTTGATTTCTAGTTCCCTTCTTTATTTTCTGTGGTTTTTGAATTTCTTATTAATTTCAGTGTTGTGTATGTGTGTTTGTTGTTACTTCTGGGTGCATGTGTAATGTGTGTGTGTGGGGGTTTGGTTGTCTATTTTTTTTCTTCTTTATTATACTATAGTGCTGCTTTTCTACCTTTGTCTTCATTTTCTAAATACTACTTTATCTTGGGTTTCATTTTCATTTCCATTTACTTTTCTTTTCATTTTCATTTGCTTTTTCCATATACTATACAATCTTTTCAATATTGTCAGACGTGTCAGTATTCGTACATTTTTGTTTAGCTGATTTATGTTCTTTTTGTGTCTGTATATGAAGTAACGTATATATGATTTTGTAAGGAATCCTAGAATTTTCTTCTATATGTCATCTCAGTTGCAACTTTTTTTTCAAGGATTCCATTATATACTACAAAGGTTGAGATTCTGGTCCTTTTGTATATCAGCCATGGTTATAATCTATGGCAATCGGTGCATACATGCAGACTGTTCAGCGACGTTTGAGGATTTGAGAATAAAGAAATTACATTGAGTTTGACTGAGTGGTTTGCCTTCTTGGTGTCCAGTGATGTGAGAATGAAACGATAGTCCTAACATTGATCCCTTTCCTTCTTCCTGACCTTTGTTCTACTTCCACTGTAAGGGAACTGCTGCTGCTTCTAGTACGCAGGCTTTCAACTCGTGACTTCCCCTATCTAAGCATGTAAATTCAGAACGAGCATATCTACCTAACTTCAGGGGCAGAATTTTGCATGAATGGCCATTTTTTATCCCGCCATAAAGGCAGCTGTACTTGGACTTCGTGGAGGGACAACTGCTGATGGGAGTATTAGGGGAGGCATAAAATTAATGGGGGAGAATTTTGGGTGTACCTGCATAGCTCAGTCGATTGTGCGCCAGATTTACATTCAGCAGATTTCAAGTTTGATTCCTGATGACTTAAAGGTCCCATTACTGCGGTTTTAAACTTGCAAGAGTGATTAAACATTTTTTTTGGAGAAATCACAAAAACCGGCCTGGTACTGCCCTTACTCTAATCATATCTAGCCAAAACAAGTTCAGCAGTCCTTGTCAGTTTTGTCTGCTACAGTGGAATCTCATTTAAATGGTAGTGTGACGCCAGTACAGATCACTGTTGTCAAAACTTTGGCAACAAAGCAACACGTGTTGCGAAACAGGTCAGTTTAGGCAACAAAGGGATTCACACTGCCTTTTGTGTAATGACAAAGTGCTGTCAGCCTGATGAAATTCTCTCCTCCTCTTGCTCTGTATGTCTCCGGCCGTCCGTCTGTCTGTCTCTCACTCACTTTTACACTTACTCTCACACATGCACGTGTGATAATCTTTAAGTGACATAACTAGGCAGGTCAAGGCTCACATGCTGAGAGAGGCAAAGCATTTCAGAAGTGTCTTTGCCTGTGACAACCTGTGCATAGCCTCATGGTGCAATGTAAGCTAACTCGTCTCCAGCCTCTCCAGCTGGGATGATTATATTCCCAGCTGCTGAAATTAGATGGCAACATCAAGTCTGAATCATTGAAGTGTGTACGATTTTCTTGGAATTTTTTGTCATGAAATTCCTATTTTTCTCTCAGGATTAGTTTTATAATGCTTTCTCTCTCTCAAATGGACTTTTTATGCTGGGGGGTGGGGGTCCCAACAAAAACAATTCATCAGATAACTATACACTTGGAAGTGGTATTTAAATCGCAATCCAGTGGTTAACTGTGTGTGCTGTGTATGTCTGTCCAGGACAGCCAACATGAAGTGATATCACTCGTATCTAAATCATAATATTGTGTCTTTCCTGTGTGTAGTACAAGTTGATCTAGATGGTTCTGCATCAGTCGTGTGATGCATGAAGTGATATCACTCTTCAGCAGAACTGGCCAGCTGTCAGTGTTGACTGTTCGGATGTCGCTACAGTTCCAGGGTTTCTATTATGCCTTATGGTATATAATTTATTGTCATGGTAGACTTCTCTGTGTGAAATTAGAGCTGCTCTCTCTGGGAGCAGGGCATCGCCACAGTGCACCACCACCCACTCACCCATTAACACACATCTAAGTGCATCTCCAGCTCTTTAAAAAGTTCATGGGACTCGTTAACAATCTGTCTGGGCAGTCCACAGGACCCACTGACGCATCACTGTAAACATAAAACGGGTGCGATGGCTGAGTGGTTAAAACACCGGACTTCTAATCCTGAAGTCACGGGTTCGAATCCCGGCGCCTGGTG
>JAVDPJ010095379.1:0-12724 GCA_034780015.1 Urosalpinx cinerea
TTCTTCCATTTAGTGCTCACCTTCGTCATGTCGAAGATTATAGCACTTTTTGTGCATGCTGGGTATTTTCATGTTTCTGCAACCCACCGAACGCTGGTTTGCTCTATAATAGGATCTATCACAGGATCTTTAATGTGCACACTTGATCTTCTGTATTTGTGTATACACAGGACCTCGGTCTGAATCATCCGAAGGATTCGCCAGAAAAGGAAGCCAGCATCAGTGTGAACTCCAGGGACTAAATCCCCCTCTTCAAAACGGCTCCCTGGCAAATGGAACCCACGACCTGAAGATCATGAGTCTGGTGCTCTGCCGACTGAACTACCTGCCCTCCCTGTTAATGATAGTTATGGGCTAAAATACTCCTTATGACCTGGGTACACTCGGTCATAAACACATATTCTGATTCTGATCACAGATTCCACACTGGGCGGCTCTTTCACCTTTAACTAATTGAAATATCAAGCAGACAGCTGTGTGTAAACAAAGTAAGAGAGGAGTCACTAAATAATGTTAATCTATAAATACACACCTGTAAGATGTAGTTCTGGATCAACATGGCCCAGTTCTGTACATCTCCGGCCAGCGTGCCGATGTCGTGTTTCTCCTCCCCCCTGTAGGCCCTGGCTGTGTCGGCGCACAGTGCGCAGATAGGCAACAACACATACAGCAACCACTGGCTCTTCATCATGCTGTTCTGAAAAAAACCATGTCATTCCTTTTCCTTTATATGGTGTGATGTGGCTCTGGCTGTGTCGGCGCACAGTGCGCAGATAGGCAACAACACACACAGCAACCACTGGCCCTTCATCATGCTATTCTGGAAAAAAAACAAACAAAAAAATATGTCATTCCTCTCCTTTATATGGTGTGATGTGGCTCTGGCTGAGTCAGCACACACCGTGTAGATAGGCAACAACGCACACAGAAACCACCAGCCCTTCAAGCACACCAGACATAGTGTGGTATGGTGTGGCGTGGAGCAGTGTGGCTCAGTGTGGTGTGGTGTGGTGTGGTATGGAGTGGTATGGTGTGCTGTGCTGTGCTGTGGCTCTTGCCTTGTCAGCATACAGATTGGCAACAATACACACAGAAACCACTGGCCCTCCATTATGCTCTCCTGAAAACACCAGATGAGATAGTGTGGTGTGGTATGATGTGGTATGGTGTGGTATTGTGTGTTGTGTTGTGTTGTGTTGTGTTGTGTTGTGTTGTGTTGTGTTGTGTTGTGTTGTGTTGTGTTGTGGTGTGGTGTGTTGTGTTGTGTTGTGTTGTGTTGTGTTGTGTTGTGTTGTGTGTGTGTGTGTGTGTGTGTGTGTGGAAGGGGTGTTCATAATGCTTATGGCCTAGCCAGCCACAGAGATGTGATGTTAACCCTGTATCCCAAAAACTTTTTACACAATAAATAGCCAGGCTACGATTATACGCATTTAACACTATAGCATTATTTCCAGATTTGCCACAAAACGATAAAAAAAAAAAAAATTCAAGGAAAGAATCCAGAAAATTCATGCGCATGTGCACACACACACACACATGCACACACACACACACACGTACATGCATGCGCGCGCACACACACACACACTTCACAATGTCCATTCTTATTCCCGAAGTAACTATGGAAATCTTTCCTCAGCAGAAAACATTAGCTGAAATAGCTTTCCTTTCACACCCTGACTTTCAGTTTTCTGGCTAAAGTTCCATGCAAGTCAACATCCTTGTGATGTCAGATTCAGAACTCTCCAGCCACACTGTCCGCAGACTGCTCTTTGTCACCATCCTCCAGCATTCCCACAGAAAGACCTTCACCCTCTGCAGGAGACTGCTGGTGTGAACCATGATTGCGAAGAATATGCTTCTGAAGATAGTAACGGCAATTGTACTGCACCCCACACACCTCACATCGGAACAGCTGTCCAGTGTGTCTGCGCATGTGCCGTTTGAAATTTGTCAGATAGGTGGAGGAGTACTTGCAAATGTGACAAGTGTATGTTTTAATGGCCATATTGCTGGTTGGTCTCTCTGTCAACATGTTTCTAGAGACCCCCATCATGTGAAAGCCCTGTGCACTTGGTGGCCATCCCGACACACCTGAAAGGAGACCAAACAGCCCAGTTTACACCCTCTCCAAAACTTCAGGAAATTAAAAAAAAAAAAAAAATGACAACTTTTGACTTTTAACTTTCAAACAACAGATCATGCAACGAGGGCTTCACAACGTCAAGAGCAGAAACAAGTACAGGGACTGAGGCCATACCAAAAGTGAAAAAATGGATGAACAAATTCCCCAAAATTCTGCAGTGTGTGCATGCTCATATAACTGATATTTTTCTTCAACAGACTACAATTTCGTCCACCTCAACTCAAGACTAAAAAGTTGTTGTTTTTTTTTTAAACTTTCAGGTGCTGTTCCAATGGTGAATAGAAAAGCTGCCCTCTGCTAAAGAAAGTGAACAAAAGATTGCCATAGCTGCAATAATGCCCATATATGAGCATGAGGAAATTTTCATTTACTTAACTTATTAAATCGCACATTCATTCATACAATTTCAAGCCTTTTTCACATTTTCTCCATCTCCTGTATCCATGAATATGTGTGCATGTGATTTGTTACCCAGCATCAAATATAAATTCTATACTCTTTGGTCACTTCGATAATGGGCTAAGCCAGCTATTTATTCACAAAAATGTCATGTGCTGTGTTAGAGCCAATCATAAGTCAAAATGTCAAACTACAGTATTTTCTTTTCTTTTCTTTTTTTAACTATTCAAGTCACAGTTTGTTTAAAAGTTGTACAACACCGGGATTTCTTGCTTCGATTTTCCTACGGGTGTAAGCCCAGATTAAAAAAACACGCAAAAAACCCCACTTTCAAATTAAATCATAACCACCACCCCCCACCATATTCTCGATTTTTATAGCTTATTTAATTCCAGTAAATATACCAAATTAATAAATTCTTTTTTTTTCTTCTTTTTTACAAGTCAATGGTATACAAAACTGAAGAAGAAGAATATGAAAAATAAGGATGAGGAGAATGGGAAAACAAATGATAGAAACAGCAGCTTGGGTATTCAAACAAGTCCAAGGTGTCTTTTGTCATTTTTTTACCCATTTTGATTAAACCCCATTCTGTTAACCTCAAATCATGTTTTCAAATTTTCTTCAAGCATGGAGCGAAACCTGCCACTCTTGCATTACCTGTCCTTCCCTGCCTCCACTGCTAGTGTAATCAGTCTCTGTTTACCATTCCAAGGGAGCAAAATCAACCACAGATCGGACGCAACACATAACACTGCCCAGGTATACAAAGTTTCACCGCAACTCCACCAGAAATCATTCAAAATTACATCAAAATCACTGTGGCAAGTTTACAAGCAAAAGGGGACTGCAAGTGACCTAACTTTTCGCCAGAGGATCAACAGGACAAAGTACCTTCCTCCTGCACTCAAGGGATGGGACGGTAGTTTTCAGCAACAAAATCCAGAGCATTATGCATGTGCCATTATACTGTGCATTTGTAATTTCATAACATACTCCCGTGTGATCTCAACATGCAATGTGTAAGCAAGAGAGAGAGAGAGAGAGAGAGAGAGAGAGAGAGAGAGAGAGAGAGAGAATATGTGTGTGTGTTTGTGTGTGTGTGAGAGAGAGAGTGACTGTGTGTGTGCACATGTATGCACACATTCGAATGTGTGCACTCGTCAGTCCACCATGTTCACACTTAGGCAGAGGAGAAAATGAATTTCATTGCTTCATGTGTCCTGGAATGCAGCAAGCTCAACCACCTGTATATCTCTCTAATAAGTAAGTTTAACTAGACAGAGAGGGAGGGAAGGGTGCATGTGTGCACATGCATGTGTGTGTGCGTGTATGTGCATGCATGTGTCATTGTGTGTGTGTTTGCGTGTGCATGTCCATATACTATTTATTTTTGTGCTCAGGTATGTACAGGTGCATTTTCTAGCACACTTTGCTTACAAAGTAATGTTGGGGTGTATGATTACACCATACAATGAATGAGCATGCGCAATGCAAATCAACTTCACAGCACCTACTTTTAGTTTTAAGTATATAGTTGTCCAAACTTTTAAGTATATATAGTTGTCCAAACTTTTATTAGTGGGATACCTTAAAACAGCGTGAAAACTTCCAACAAACCTGAAGCCTTTCTCACCCAACTAACACTGCAACAACTCTGCCTCAAAACAGGACACACAATTATTCTGTCAGTGTAAGTTAAAGTAAGTGTAAGTTACTGGCATCAAACTATCCTCACATGCCATCAGAGAAGATTTTGGGTTTTATTATAACATGAAACACGGTTTCCTAGTTAGCATTTGGCCATGATAATTATTCAGTTTCAAATCCCTTTGTTCAAACAGTCTGTCAGTGTTACACAATACTGTACAGAGATCCACTACAGAGTGAGTGAGAGAGAATGTGTATGTGTGTGTGCATGTGTGTGTTGGTTGGTTAGTTTCGGTTTAACATCCACACCCACTAAATGATCTGGCAGACAATGGGGGAATCACCCCTAGTGAAAAATATCGTCCATATAGACGTATAGAAATGATTGAATTTTGCGTGTGTGTGTGCACGTGTACATCGCTCAATATACCTGTACAATTGTACATGAGCATACACAGATGTGCTTTTATGGGCACTTTAGTTACATAACAGATGTGAAGACAGTAAGAGAGGTTAACACAAGAAGAAAAAAAAGACAGATGCACAAAAACACACTTTTTAGTTTTTATCATCTGTGATAAATACTGGCATTCAAATCACCAAAGAAAACTTAATACAAACCTCGCTTTTTTAAATGGACAAAGGGAAATAATTCTTATAAAGTATGCTCTCCCTTGAATGAGAATGTTACTCTTCTAATTTGATAGTCATAAAAAGGCAAATCTTGAGAAGGAAAAGATTCATGGGATGACTCACAAGGTAAAGCACCACAATTTTTGCCTGTAGTAATTGCAGCAAACCTGTTGCTGTAATAGCAAAGGTGATAATGGTTTTTCAAGTAGTTTTCAGAAGTTGCTGTCCATAATGCACACTTTCAGTCACACTCACAGATCTTCATACTTACCATTACTCTGTGTGCAATCTTTCAAGACGACATGGTTGAGATCATACACATCCAGACAGAATTTTAATTCAAATTTCAATAGCATTTTCCAGTCAAATTTGCTTTTAAACTAGTTACACATCTCATTATCTGTCACAATGAGACAAAGAGGCAACCAAGGACAAGTCTTTGTGTTGCTATAATACACAACCATCAATGACTTGCTATCTGGAAGTGGACATGCCTAAAATAGTCAAATGCATGGCAAAGGCAGGTTTCCAGAAGGATCAGCCACCAGATAAAGATATATTCAAAAGTACAAAATTATTACGGACTACACACACTGGCTTTTATCTATAGTAAGTTTATTCAGGAAACTTGGTTTTCTTTTTTTATTAGGAAATTCAGGGAAAGACCACATACGTTCCCGAAAACCACCAAACCAGGGGGGGAACCTTGCACAACCCATGTACACAGGGAAAGGCCAACTATGCTAATATATGTAATGGAAGAGTTTATTCAATCATAATGTTAAAGAGAGAGAGAGAGAGAAGTAGTATCATTATTCTTTTAAAATAACCAGTTACAGGGTACACACCAGACATGTACATGTATGAAATTTGTGTATCAGTTGGACTTCTTGATATCACAGAAATCTTATGGACTGGATAACTAACTAACCCTTTTATTGTTGTTATTGGAAAAATCAACAAAACACAACAGGGCTCCATTTACAAAGCCATAATTTGCCCTAACTAAAGACAAATGCATTCTGAAGAAAGCAATTACATTTTTTCAGGCCATAAGTCAACTCAGTTCTACTATGAAGAGTTTATTTCATCCGCACATATAACACTTTGGAATACACCATGCAATGAATTCTTTATTCAGCTCACAAGCTTCCAGCTTTGCTTTGTTTCAGCTACTTTTTTTCTAAGTAAGTAACTTTATCAGTCATGGTTCATCTGCTTATGGAGTCTTCTTTCTCACAATCTTTTCGACCAGCTCTCCTTCTCCAAATCATCACCTTTTTCCAATGCAGCTTTCCCATTGCTGGTTTTAGTTTTGCCATCACCTTGAATTCAAATTCTTCAACCAGCAAAAAAAAAAAAAAAAAAAAAAAAAAAAAAAAAAAAAAAATTTTTATCCCAACTTCACTACCAACATCTGAATGGCCTATCTGTTTATGGTGTCAGAAAGTTTAAGCTGTGTTCTGCTGGTATTGGTCTATCAACTGTCTGATTCTAAGTATAGTAATATGTTTGTATGATGTACACATGCACATTTCATTTTTACATTTGCCTTGAAAGTTCAAAACAAGCAATCACAATCACACTGAAGAACATCACTGCATGCATGCTTTTATGGCCCATGTACAGACCAATGTTTGTAAGAAAATTGGTGCTTCCAGTTGTGCTGACAAATTGGTTTAGACTAAAATGTGTATGAGCATAACAAAGATGAAAGATGAGACATTCAGAAGAGAAGGCAATATGGTCTGAACTTTCCAGGGGGGAAGGGGGAAGCATCACCAAGTACTTTCTAGCCCAAAAGTTACAATATTCAAAATATTTTGATTCAATGGAATGCCACACAATCAGCTTTGTTGTGCATTACAAAGCATTTCATCTCTCTGACCACAAATATCTCCTTACCTGGCAGTAAAGCAGATGCGCTGGAATCCTCTGACTGATTAATCCAATCTATTTGATATTACATCACATCAATTTGCACACTAACATAGCACCATGTTAGGGTTATCACAGTCTGATAATACATTAAGAAAATTAAAATGTAAAGGAATCAATCCCCAACAATAATCTCTGGATACATTATATATTACACGTTATACACTTCTGCCACCTACCACACTGTTTACCACATTCATTTCTGATGACACAAGCCAGTTTCTAATGATCAACGGACACAAAATAATCTTGTGCTTCTGTAAATCAGAACTTAATAAATCCATTTTAACTCACACTTGAAACTAAAGTCTGAATTTAGAAGAAAAAGATTTGACAAAAACATTTCGGAAAAAGTGTCTTCCTTTCTCTTTCTTTATTTTGAAAGTGTTTAATTCAAAATAAGTCAGAATAATCAAAATCAACAAGAGACCAACATCAAGAACACTTAATCAAATTCAGTATAATTATACTTTGCTTGTACCAATATAATAGACACACAACTATTTTTTTGTTGTTCTCAGATTTAGATTTTCCACGGTCACATTTGTTTTCACAATGCCAAAGGCAAGCAACAGATCAGCCTGCAGTGGAGTTTGGAATATTTGTCACTATACCGCCAAACATAAAAAAACTCTCCTTGATGTCAGGAGTATGGCAGCCTTCATCACACAAATTAAAATGCTGTACAAGCAAAAATCTGCCCCCAAGATTAGGTCATAGTTTTGCTGTGAATTTATGTGCTTAGAGATTGGAGGCGCTCGCAGGAGTTGAAAGCCTGCGTATGAAGAAGAAAACTATTTTTGTCAGTCATGAAAGTTAATGTGTGACAAGATATCACAAGATGACACGTAAATTTATCTATAACTTGTGTGAAAAAGGTCAAATGATTCAGGATACTAAAGAAAGTGTTTCAAAAACAATACTATATAATGATGAACTGTCAGAGCAGTTAACATTAATACTTGCTTAATGATACTATTACTGCCTACACTCTAGTTCTGAAGGACTGAGGATCATGATCAGAAATCCACACAAGGAGCACAAGAAAAAACAAAAGACAGTCACCACCTGAGGAAAACCAGCAATAGCCTGTTTTTTTCATGTCACCACGTGAAAACAATAAATATCAAACACGGGTTTTCCTTTTATTCTTTAGAGAGCAAGGAAGACTTTCACCTGGGGTTTTTTTTTATGTTACTGTGTTATTCACATTATGTTAGTGATGCAAAATTTGAAAAATCAAGGTATGATTTAAATCGACCTGACAGCAGTGCAAGTACATGTATAAATTTATCAGATAACTGAAAATAAATCATTGCAATTTCTTAAACTACAGCTTTATAACTCATTAACTGGCCAACTTATTCATTCACATATGGTTACTGTGTCCTTGAAATTCACAATATTGAAATAAACAAACTATTTCTTGGTTTCATATTTATAAACAGATCTAAAGGCACTGGTTGTAATATAAAAACTATACTCTCCCACCCCCTCCAAAAACAACAACAAAAAACAAAAAAAGAAAAACCAAACTATCTAAATGAATTCACATTTTGCTGGTATTATAGTGGTAATAGTATTTCTTCTCGCTGTCTTCAGTTTTCCTGATTTAAGTTTGTCTTGATCTTTTTGTAAATAATGCAATGAATATCTGTAACAGTACAAAGTAAATACCATTCCCCTTATTTCCCGGGATCTTTTTTTCTTTTTGTTTTTTCTTCTTTTGTTTTGTTTTGTTTTTTAAGCCTTAGAAAGGACTGTGCTATCTTACACTACTTTTTGAAACCTTTAGAAAAGATTGCTTTACTGAAGACAGGCTGCAAAAAAATATTTCATGCCTTAGATTTAGAAAAGACTGCATTACTAAAATGAGCTCTTTTTTGTGCCTTATGACTGCCCTGCTGAAACAGGCTGCTTTCATTTCATGAAGTCTAAAAAAGGATTGCACTGCTGAAACAAGACTTTTCTTTTCATGAAACCTATGAGGTTGTTTGCAAAGCTGAAACAGGCTGACGTTTTCGTCAAACAGTGACTGAGACAAAAGTGAACACACACAAAAACAGAGCAAGTCAATTCTCCTACCTCGTACACCCGAAGTTCCTGGCTGAGGTTGGGAGGAGGTGGAAGGCCCATAATGCTGTGCACCACCCATGTCATGCGCACTTGGGACGAAGGTTGAGGATGCAGACTGCGAGTGGTGGAGGGGGACGGGATACATAGAGCCATCAGACATGTCTGATGACGAGGCTGTCCGAACAAAAGGTATGGAGAAAAATTCAGTAACTGAATTTTCAACAGTTTTGCTTTTCATTTCTTCAAAATTTATCATCCCTGCAAGAACTATTGAAACCATTACGCATTATTTTATTTTTCCGATAATCTTCTCAAAATTTCCAAAACAGTATTTCTGATCTTGCAAAAGACCCCAAAGCACTTGAGACGATTGAAAGTATATATTTATTTCAGTTACGAAACAGACTAGTAACACACACTGTAAAAAATGTCTAACACACTAAAGTGACACACAAGATGACATGCACAGTAACTGAGTGACACACACACAGTTTTAACAATCTTTTTGTTTTCAAATAACTTCATTTGTATAAGAACATGAAATGATGAGTGATAAGATATAGAGTGCATGTGTGTGCATGTGTGTGTGTGCGCACATGTGCATGCTTGTGTGCATGTGCACATGTATGTTATGTCTTTACAAAACTTTCTTTATCCTTCCAAAATCATGCATTAGTAACAGCTTTACCACTCTTTTTTTTTCCCCAGTAAGAAAAAAAAAGATAATCAAAAATGGGCTACCTCTTTGGTGTGTGCCTCTGCCATACTGCTGCCCACCAGAATTCTCAAACTGACATGCCGATGGCTCTCCCTCCACATATTCTTCCTTGATGAAAGTCACTTCCAAGTCACCATCACTGTCTTCACCTCTGTCTGGCAGGTCAGAATTGCTATGATCATCTACACGTTCTAACACACTTCCTGCAAGATTCACACCCAAGTCACCAGCACCGTCACTCGTAACAACAGCAGTCTGCGGCAACACTGTGCCTGAGGAGTCGTCAGCATGCAACTGTCTTACGGAGGGTTTTGTGTCCACTGGACTAGAGGAACCTGATGGATCATGAGGTGAATGTATAAGGAAATGAGAAACAGGGCTTGGGCTGGAACTGAGGCGGGATGATTTGGCAGCTCTGGTATCATTGGTGTGATCCTCTGAAACTTTCCTTTTTGCTGTGCTGGAGGATGGTTTGGAATGCAAGTTTTCTGAGTCTTTAGTACTGGAGGTAGACCCTGAGCGGTTCTTTTCATGCGACTTTGATAAGGCAGTACTAATACTGGAAATTGCTGACAATTTGCCTGCTTCATCTAAATCTGATGAACTGTTTTTTTCTTCACTTCTAGTTCCCAAAAGCGTGTCAGAGTCTTTCCCTTTTGACTTGGAGTCCGATTTTTGATTCTGCGCATGAAAACTATTGCTGATGAACAATGTAGAGTTCTCTTCATTCTTGCAGACCTTTTCCTCTAATATATAATGCAGAGAAGAACCTTTATCTACATTGAGGTTTATGTGTCCAACAATTTCAATTCCATTGTTGAATTCCAGGTAACCATGGCACAATGTCTGGACAGACTTTATCAAGGCGCTGATGAATTTGGCAGCCGATTCCTCTTCTAGTTTTTCCATTGTTGAGGGTTATTCAGTACACACCATCTGAAACAATACAAATCAAAGTCAAGGTCCAAGTTAAAATATTCTTATTCAAATCAGTTCACAAACTGGGCCCTCAAATTTACCCTGGTATCTCATGTCTCAGTCAATGGGTCAGTCTTAAAATGCACTGAATGCATTGTGTTTCTGGATCGTCTATGCTTGGAACATGGATGCTGATTCCAGAACGAGTGAATGTGAGCAGTTTTCGGAAAGCAGAAATTCTACCAGCACCCTCCCTGATATAAAAATAATAAATTTGAAGGGTTAAGCTCTAGAAGAATTCTGTTCATTAGTCAATTTAGTGAGCTAGTTTCCTGTGTTTATACAGAAGAAAAAAAAGAAGTTGTTCTGGTTTGTTTATTTTTAATGGGCCTTACTCATATCTACATGCTTTTGACAGCATCAATTAATGTGTGTGGTAATAATACGATTATAAATATAAATAGGTACTCTGGGCTTGACTGATCGGTGCAGTTATCTACTGAAATTTAATTACTTAGTAAAGTTTAATTTATTTTTTAATTAAATGTATGCATTTTGTACCCCCATATTCAAAATATATCTTGAATCATATTCTTAATCTGGTTTCAAGACTGTTAGGCTAGCTTCAAAAAAGAGAGGGGGGGGGGGTTCGTTGTGGGTGTGTTTGGGAAGACACAAACAGCCCATTTCCAGTTGTGCATCGAGGTCAAACCAATGAAACTAATGAGACTAAAGATTGTAGAGAAAAGAAAACAAAAAAGCAATTCTTGTACGCAAGCTTTCAACTTGTATGAGCACCCCCAATCTAACCACATAAATTCACAATTTAAATATATAGAGACCTTTGGTGGCAGATTTTTGTCTGTGTGGCTATTTTATCCCACCATAAAGGTAGCCATACTCTGGACTTCAAGAAGCTTAAAAAAAATGAAAAAAGGCAGGCCAATGGACACTGGATGCTGAGAAATAACTATAAGAGAGAAAAAGACAGCATGACAGAAATTAGCAGGGTTCCCAGGGACCTGATCATATGCCAAGTAAGGACCTTGTAAGGACCTGTAAGGACCATTTTCCCCATTTGTAAGGACCTATAGCATAGAAACGCTTTAGCTTACACATGCCTGTGACATGGAGCTGCTATATCATCTCCATGTGTGCAGTCCACCACTGAATACTACTAAGACTTTAAAAAAATATAAAAAAGATGATTTTTTGGTTGCGTGGGGAAGACTCGACCGGGCTATTCTCATTGGTAATCAAAGTCATCTGGGTCCCAGTAATTTTGATAAAAAGTCCACAAACCAGTAAATGTTTCTATGTAAGAGTTAAATAGAGGGGAGTCCACAGTATGCTTTTTAACAATTTTCTTCACCATCTGCACATCATACATAATGTCTATCTTTTGAATCCTTCAAGATCCACTCCTTAGAAATCCTCCTCCTTCAGCCAGCACACCTATATACCCCTCCTCCCCCCAGTGGGGTCATAGGGCGATGCATCTTGCAGGGGACAGGGGGTAATACCCCCTGAAGCTGTAGATTTTTAACTTTTTTAAAAGCATGAAAAGTATATTTTCTGGCACTTTAGCACCTTTACATTATGACCTTAGAATGAATCTTCTTAACCTTTCCTGTTTGGTGATTGGTCAATTTTTAGTTCGCCAGGATGGGAGCAAAAAGATGTTGCTATATTGGAAAGGGGCTGATGTTCAGCTACTGGAAAAACCCCCCCAACTTTTACAGCCATTTCTTGTGCCCTCTGTTAAAAAATATCCACACCAAACTGCAAATCCCAATTTACTGTATTAAATCTAGGAGCAGACCCAATGCACACATCATGCACTGGAAACTAACTTGAACCTTCATCCAGTGCTGATGAAGTACTGTGTACTGAGAGAGAGAGAGAAGAGAGTGAGAGACAGAGACAGAGGAAGAAATAGACTAGAGAGAGAGAGAGAGCTAGTACTCACGACTGATGAAGTACAGTGTACTCAGAGAGAGAGGGACTCAGAGAGAGAGAGAGTACTGATGAAATACAGTGTACAAAGAGAAAGAGAGAGAGAGACCCAGTACTGATGAAGTACAGTGTACACAGAGAGACAGAGAGAGAGGGAGAGAGAGAGACAGAGAGAGAGAGAGAACCAGTACTGATGAAGTACAGTGTACAGAGAGAGAGTACTGATGAAGTACAGTGTACAGAGAGAGGAGAGAGGGAGAACCAGTACTGATGAAGTACAGTGTACAGAG
>JAVDPJ010096488.1:0-12723 GCA_034780015.1 Urosalpinx cinerea
CATCCCCTGCCATCCCATCCCCTTCTCTCCCAGTCCATTCCATCCCAGTCCAGCCCAGCCCATCCCATCCCAGGCCATCCCATCCCATCCCATCCCATCCCCTTCCATTGGTGTTTCAGTGCCGGACAGCCCCGATGCCAAGGGCCGGAGGAACCCCCTGCAGGTGCCCAATGGGCAGGAGGTGCAGAAGCACCTGGACGTGGGCCAGTTCAAGAAGCTGGAGTCCAGCAGCGAGGAGAGTCTGCCCGAGTCCCCCACAGGGTCCGAGAAGCCGGTGCACCTGAAGAAACGCCTGGGCCTCACTGGAGGCATCGCCCTCATTGTCGGCACCATGATTGGTAATGCAGTGTTTGTTTGTCTGGGTGGATTTTTTTAAATTTGTTTGTTTATTCATTCATTTATGTGTTAGCTATTTATTTATTTTAGTTACTTATTTATGAACAATATTTATTTATTGGGTTTTGGGGGGTTTTTGTTTCATTTATTATCTTTGTGTTGGGTTGTTTGTGAAAATAGGTTAAGGTTATACTTATATAGTGTTTGTGTGTGTGTGTGTGTGTGTGTATCAAGTCAAGTCCTGTCAAAATGATCTTTATTTGACTTGATACACACACACCGTATGAGTATGAGTGAGTGTGCACATGAGCATGTTACTGTCATGACAGTCTTGAATTGTCTTATGGAAGGTGGGGGTGATGGTGGCGGAAAAATATACAGGGAATTAGTCATACTATAGTTTTTGGATGTTAAGGTCTTCTTTTTTCCCCATTGTTCTTGTTGGAAGGGTAATGGTTTTACAGTCTGAATATTTATTGCAGTATTTGAATAGATTCTGAGATGTAACATCACCATTTTTGAGTATGTTTCTGGGTGTGACCACCATTTTAAAATAGATTTCTAAGTGTGACGTCATACTTGAATAGATTTCTTAGGTGTGACATCATACTTGAATAGATTTCTTAGGTGTGACGTCATACTTGAATAGATTTCTAAGGTGTGACGTCATACTTGAATAGATTTCTTAAGTGTGACGTCATACTTGAATAGATTTCTTAGGTGTGACATCATACTTGAATAGATTTCTAAGTGTGACGTCATACTTGAATAGATTTCTAAGTGTGACGTCATTCTTGAATAGATTTCTTAGGTGTGACATCATACTTGAATAGATTTCTAAGTGTGACGTCATTCTTGAATAGATTTCTAAGTGTGACGTCATTCTTGAATAGATTTCTTAGGTGTGACATCATACTTGAATAGATTTCTTAGGTGTGACATCATACTTGAATAGATTTCTTAGGTGTGACATCATTCTTGAATAGATTTCTTAGGTGTGACATCATACTTGAATAGATTTCTAAGTGTGACATCATTCTTGAATAGATTTCTTAGTGTGACATCATACTTGAATAGATTTCTAAGTGTGACATCATTCTTGAATAGATTTCTTAGTGTGACGTCATACTTGAATAGATTTCTTAGTGTGACGTCATACTTGAATAGATTTCTTAGGTGTGACATCATACTTGAATAGATTTCTTAGTGTGACGTTATACTTGAATAGATTTCTTAGGTGTGACGTTATACTTGAATAGATTTCTTAGGTGTGACATACTTGAATAGATTTCTAAGTGTGACGTCATACTTGAATAGATTTCTAAGTGTGACATCATACTTGAATAGATTTCTTAGGTGTGACGTTATACTTGAATAGATTTATTTCAGATTATTTATATGGCTGTGTCATTTGTGAGAATGAATAGAGAGAAGTCGAAAAGAGCAATTATTAGAGCACCATACTTTACCTGTCATATGACCTGTCAAAACTTATTAGAATTTTGAATTGAAAGTTTTCTGATTGTGGACTGGGAGCCATGCTCGTGTTCCATAAACGTTTGTGCATTGTATTCATGAAGTATTGTGATAAGTGGTACATTGTAGTCTGGTACGTTAATGGTATGATATCTTCTACAGGCTGACAATTGACTTTGTTTCCTTATCTATGGCATGTAAGTGGATTGATCAGACCTCTAGGTTGCAGGGTTTGAGATCATAGAAACTGTGGAGATAACCGTTTCTTTTTTTCTGGCTGCCTGTGGAGTATAAACTGCATTTATGAAATGTCCAATGTAGAGTTGCCTCCAGCTTTTGTGAGGCTCTCAAAAGATGACATATAACATTGTCACTTACTGGTATAGAAGAATCATTTATGGGAATATGTTACGACAGAATTAGTTGGTGATAATTGACAACCCGGTGTGTTGGTTATTCCAGTTTCAGTTCTGCGATGTAACCCACACCAGACTACGTGTACATGTTATGCTGAGAAATTAAGAAAAAAATTGAAGAAAAGACGGCACTTGCAACATTTAGGTTTTCACTTTCACACATGCACTCACGAGTTATACAGTCCTTTTAAATAGTTTTTTTTATTTTATTTTTGTTTATTTTAAATGGGAAGTTCACCTAACAACAACAACAAAAACCTTAATCTGTAAACACTCAGGAAATGTGTAGGTGTTTTTTTCTCTCTCATGTGTTGGTGACGGTTTATAGCGTCAGTGATAAATAAAAGTGCAACAGGTGAAGGTTTATAGCGTCAGTGATAAATAAAAGTGCAACAGCTGTCTTTCCAATCAGATTTTGCCTCATCTACATAACTTCCTCCCCCCCGCTATCAGATCACAGATATGCATAAAAAAATGCACTTGTTGCATATTGCAAGGTATTCTCTTTCATATAAAAACTATATTACAGGAATTGTTTGAAAAGGAGTGACTTTCTGTGATAAAAAAACCCCCAACTGTATTACAGAAATTGTTTTATAAGTAGGGTCCATTCTGTCTGATATGAAAACTATATTACTTAATTTGTTTCAAAAGTAGGATCTGAAACAACTAGGACAAATATTACAAATTTTTTTTTCTTTTTTTTTTCTACATCCAGGATGTAGAGGTAGCTCTCGCAGTGGGGCACTGTGGACTGTGAAATTAAAGGCCTCTCCTGTTTCTGGAACCACAGGAACTGTCAAACTAGCTGTTAGGTAATTAGAGGTTCCTTTTTCTTGTCATGCTCTCTTTATCTCTCTGTCTTTCTTTTGTATTGCTGCTTTCACAATGTCCATTTGCCTGCCTTTGTCACAAGTTCTCTTTCAAGCTCCTCAGAGTTGGACTGTGACTCTATACGGCAGGATAAAACACTGTCACACACACAATCCGCCCCCAAGGTTAGGTAGGTAGGTTTGTTGGGAATCAAGCTCCTCAGAGTTGGACTGTGACTCTCTACGGCAGGATAAAACACTGTCATACACACAATCCGCCCCCAAGATTAGGTAGGTAGGTTTGTTGGGAATCAAGCTCCTCAGAGTTGGACTATGACTCTCTACGGCAGGATAAAACACTGTCATACACACAATCCGCCCCCAAGGTTAGGTAGGTAGGTTTGTTGGGAATGTATGTGCTTTGACTGGGGGTGCTCGCAGGAGTTGAAAGCCTGCGTTCGAGAAGAAGGAAAACGAGATAGCTAGCTGGGCATGGGATGGGTGAGAGTGTTGACCGGTATCTGACAGAGGTCATTCAGGATAATAACTGATCAAGTTACTTGCAACGGGCAGCAGTTGGTGGTTCAATGATTGATTGGGATTGAGAACAGGCGGTCCTAATCCCCTTGTGCAGGTTTATGTTGCTGAGTACTTGCTACTTAGCCTTTAATCTCATCTTGTTTCATGGTGCAGATAATCAGATGTATTCTGTTTAGAATTGGTCACGGCCTGCCACCTCAAGCCTTGGCAAGAAGGCTTAAACAAATGCACTGAATTTTAGTTTTCAGCCAGGCTTGTTATTCTGTGTGAACAGAAAAACCAATAAACATACCCTATACCCATACTTAGTGAAATTTGACCAGTCATTTAAAGGGTTTTGTTTTTATGATCTCGTATTTTTTATTCTTAATTAGACTGTATTTTCTGGGTTATTAGCCACTACTTTTTAAGCCATATTAGCCCTCCTCAGCCAAGTGGCGCATACAGATTTTTCTCCTTTTTTATTCTAACACAGGTCTGTTTCTGGTCATGACTGAGTTGGAAGTGTCATTGGTTTTACAAGCTGTTCATTTTAACAAATGCAGGATAAAAATGAAATTTTGTGATTTTTGCCGTGACAGATATAAAAAAAAAAGTAGTGCATAATACTGATTGTGTCAGTTGCTGTGACCGCGTGAAATGATCATGACCTTTGGCTTGCAAGTGTATTGTGTAGGATACAGTTCATATTTATGCATTTCAGACTAAGAAAACAATGACAGTTTTTAAAAAACCTAATGATTATTTCCTTGAGTCAGTTGAAACAGCTGACTCATTACAAAGTCAGTTTTATTTTACCGGCTGCCATTTTGAATGCTGTCACAAGTGAAATAAATGGACCATTGATGAGCTTTCCTCTTTCAGGAAAATCGGATCATTATGCGGCTATAAGTAATAGTTTAAATGCTTATTACAAATAGATTTTTCTGAATTTTGTATGTTAATTCAATACCTCATTTGTTCAAAAGCAAAATGTAAACTTTTGTCCTTACGGGCAGGGCTTGAAATAAGCCATGCCCGGCTTGATGCCCTTCCTTGCTGTGTGGTTAAGCTTATGTTACACATGTACTTGATTTTTTAATAAAAACTTGTTTAAACCAAATTCAGGGGGTGTGGCTTACTCTGCAGTGCGCTTTATAAACCGGAAAATACAGGAGTATGGCTTGATCTATTTCAGTGCACTGAATAAAAAAAAAATTTTTAAACAGACTGGGCAGCACTGATATTGTGTTCTGATTATACAGAAGTGATTTTCCCAGGCTCGAAGCAAACTTTTCTGTTTTGAGATTTAGAGGGGAAATAGCATTTAGAGTGATTTTTTGTTTTTTGTTTTTAATAAACTTCTTCAATTTTGTTTTTACATGTACAGTAACAACACAGACAAGAAATATTAGAGCATGAGTGTTTGTTTAAGTGTATTTTTCAGGGTGGATTAATCACTCCAAGGCAGACCTTTTAACTGTTGAACATTGATTGTATTATTACCTGCTGTTTAGTGCCATTTTCAGGCTCTGTAAGTGATGTCTGGTAATTTAACTTTGCAGCATACCAGTTTTCCCTTTCTCCTTGGACAAGAGTTCTTATCACCCACTTTAAATAATTATTTGAGCTCACAATTAATAATTTACTATCATCACTTTGTGTTCATTTTCACCAACAGAAAGAATGTAGAACTACTTTAATGTTAGGCTGTTGAGAATCCCATGCAACCGGCTGGGTGTCTTTGTGGTTGAAGAAGAAGAATGAGGCTATGATCCATTCCGTGTGGTTGATATCATTTCAGTTTAATCTTGAGACCATCTTCAGTTGCTTAGGTGAGTTGGGATGGTTCCACTCTTTCAAAAAGCTTGCAAGTTCTCTTGACAAAAAATGGTTTTAGAACTTGTGTGTGATTTTCACCAGGGCCCAAAATCCTTTACCGTGACAGAATTCTTTCAGTCACATCACATTATCCAGATGGAAGGCCTCAAAGATGAGATCTGAAATGTTTGCATTGATTGTGTCACAGGTGTAACATTTTTATGCATTTTGTTATGACAGAATTATGAATCTGTTAAAATAGGGGTAGTTATTGAAGTTTATTGTCTGTAAAAATTATCTCTTATGTGATTTTTATTTATTGAAGTTTTCAGTGCTTGCCAGTTTAGCTTTTATATATATATAAATATATATATCAAAAGCTTAAACAGTATAATGTATATATATTTTACTTGTTCATGTTGCTGTACTTATAATAATAATAATGGTGAGTATTTATTGGGTGCTTTTTCTCATCGTAAATAAGCTCAAAGCGCCTTACAATTTTCAGTTTTTCCCAAGGAGGTGTCATAGATTTTTGACAGAATGTCTTGGGGCAGAGCTAAGTCTTTTGACACATTGTTGGCGGGATCAGTGGGCTGTCACAGTGAACTGGGAATGGAGGTGGTCATTGGCCAGTGACCAGTGTGTGGGGGGGGCATGCACTTGAGTGTCTTGTCTCCATGCTGTCTGTGATAAAGCGTGGTTTTCGTTTCAGAACTGCATGTGAAATGTGATGGAAAGCTGGTTTTTGTCTGCTAAGAGTAGTTTTTATTGAAAGAACCAAAACAAAAACTCAAAACACCAAGGGCTAGTTTTGTGGTAATTTTTATGACAGAGTAGTGTGAGAGCATTACTCTGTGTGTGTACTCTTTGTGTGTGTGTGCACATGTGTGTGAGAGTAGTTTTTATGACAGAGAAAAGAGATTTTCTTTGGCACACAAAATATCAACAAAGGGCTATAACTGTGGCACTATAGGGGTTAACATTGTGATTCAAAATCAAGCATTTGTATATATTTGGGTGTGCATGCACCTTGGACATTAAAATAAAATGCTTTTAAGTATATTCCGATTGAAGATAGTGTACAAAGATAAATAGGTTCTTCTTCTGTCTTGCAAATGCTCATGCATCCAGTCTTTGTTCATTGTTAAAATGTTCATGGGTATTGTTTCACTTGTTTCAGTGCCATCAAGCGAAGAATCAAAAGAAGGTGAGTGCGTTTGTTTGTGCATGTGTGAGTGTGTGTGTGTGCACATGTGTGTGTGTGTGTGTGCATGTGTGTGTGTGTGAGAAATGCATTTACTGCTATTACATTCTTCGCTTATGTATTTACAGTAAATAATTCCTTAAATGATGAAAATGCTGCTTAACTCATCCAACTCATGATTCTATATAATCCCTTAAAGACACAGCTGGGGTATATAAGAGGGAAGCGAGTGTTTTGGTAGGCCAATTAAATTCAAACGCTTAGCGCGCAGGCTGGCTGTCGGCTCGGCTTGGATGTTTTTTCGTGGATTTCTCGTTATTTAGGCTATTTACACAGCTGAAACATTGCACAGAATAACATCTCATACACTATGTTTAGAAAAGTGAAGAATCTTTAAGGAAGAGAATGGTGGTTTGCTGTTATTTGAAAGAATGCTATTCCCCAATCCTGTTTGAGCGTGTGAGCCTAGCGACCCAATCCCTAGGATCAAATGTTAGGGCTTTAAAGATTCCGTAGCGTTCAGACAGCGTTCGGTGGGTTGCGGAAACATGACTATGAAGAACATACCCAGCATGCATTTATTTGAGTGTGTCCCCATATGGGGCAAAAGCCGGATTAAAAAGGCATATATTTGCTTACTGATACTCTGTCACCCTTGTAAAAAAAATAATAAAATAAATAAATAAAATAAAATAATAAATACGTCGACACATGCCGGTGGATCACTGGAGTGGATGGTGATGTTCTCAAACAAAACTTAAAACTAGCATCAGCACCAGCCCCATACCCCACTTGTCTGACTGGACACTGCCACGAAAGCGTACGCCAAACGATAGCAAATGATAAGCATGCAAACAGTAAATGATTTCATCTTATTCTTCACATGAACGAAACCAACCTTTTTTGCTACCTAGCACGTCGTTCTCACGCAGTGGCATACGCCATGTTCATTGGTGAACTTCCGGTTGAGCATTGTCCCATTTTATTTATTACATAAAAACGGATTGATTTGTTTCAAAATAATTCATATACCCTTAATTTTTGTTGAAGAATTCTTCTATTTATTTATTTTTAAAAATTTGAAGAAAATAAAAGTTGAAATCCCTGGCTACCGGTGTAACAAAGATGGCGGACAAAACATGCCAAGATGGTGACCGTAAGGCAGACATTTTCTTTAGAAATAATCTTGTTACACTTTTAATTCATTGCTACTGCCCTGACACTAAAGCTGTTGTCGTTATTGTATTGATTGCTGTTTGTTTGTTACGAACTTCCGTTGTGCATGTTTCCTGTTTTACCTTTCTTGAAAAAATAATATGTAACACTTACACTCGAACACTGCCAACACTCGGGGAACAGAGTTCCAGACTCGCTCAGCTCAGTGACTGAGTGAGCCTGTCAGTCTCAGTCTGAGATTCCAGAGCGGAGTTTTCGTGAGAAGTATTCTTAGTATAAACCTTTCTTCCAACTAAGTAGCATTACAAAAAGTGGAGTCAAATTCTGATGTGACTATAACACTTAACAGTTTATACCACACAGTCATAACTTATGACTGTGACATAAGAGGAACTTACTAATAAAATAACAAAATGAGACTTGGGCCAAATGTTTGGTCTCTCAATCTCTGATGTCATGTTTCATTACTTAGTTAGGTATTGAAAGAACCAAAACAAAAACTCAAAACACCAAGGGCTAGTATTGTGGTAATTTTCGGGCAAAGCCCTTCTTCAGCCACTTGTATTGAAAAAATTAACATCATGATCCAAAAGTGCATGCATGGAGGTCTAGTGGTTCAGGTTAGTGTGCCCAACTAGGGTCTTGGGTTTGATTCCTGGTCGGAGCCTAGACTTTTCCCCATCCACTAGACCAGAGGTGGTGTGGTCTGGGTTCTGGTCTTTCAGCTGAGATGATAAAACATAAACCGACGCATTTTTTAGTGCATGTAAAAGAACCAATGGCATCAAGGGAGTTGTCCCTGTCAAAATTATGTAAAAATTTACCCAGATAAAAGTGATATGCAAACAATTGCGCAATTCAGACAAAATATATGCAAACAAATGCACAATTCGGACAGAAAAAAATGGGTAACACAGAGATCTGCCGTGACAATAAAGTATAGAATACATTTTTTTTAAATAATAAAAAAGAGCATTGTTACAATGGTGCACAAATTTTGAAATTCATGTTTTATGTAACTGTGAAAAAAAAAGATTTTTTTAAGGGTTTTTTTAGATCCAGAGCTGAGAGTTGCTGAATCCATGGCCATTGTTACTAATTTTAGATATGACCTAGATATATGCACATGCACACTGTATTAGTGCATACTACTAATGGCTACAGGGGTGTCTACCAGAGTACCTGGCCTACCCTACCAATGTTCTTGTACAGAAATTTTAAGTGTGTGTGCAGTACTAGATTTGCGTGTAATTTGGCAGACGTTCAGAAAAATGTTAACTCTGACATTACCCAAAATTAAAAGAGACTACTTTGTACCGTTTAACCTGCGGTTGAAGTGAAGGCAACATTTGTGAATGTATTCATTATTCCATCAGGAGCACATCTATACATCTGTAAATCGACTCCTTTACTTGCTAGAGAGACCACAACATTACATCACATGACCACAGCGAGTCATAGTCCATTCTTGGTTACTACCTGTGGCAGCTAGTCACACACCAACACAGTTTAGTGGGTAAAGCATGAAATTTTCTCACATACCTCAGTGAGTGAGTGACCACATTCAGTATCAAAGTTTTAAGTGTTTATTTACCACTTACTAACTTACTAAAAAATTATGTGCAGTTATATATTTCACCTGTCTTACTTTTACTTTAGGTGTCTTTTAAATCATTTTTGACTCTCATTGCAATTTTCTCAGAAACTACTACTACTTTAGAAATCAAATTTGGCAGGATTATAGATATGAATATTATCTTTCTAAATTTTTCCATTAGAACAATTCAGAACCCCAACATGAAGTGAAATCTGATCATTTTTTAACCTCTTTACTTACAACCTTAAGATTCATAGCAAGTTACTGTGAACATAGACGTAATGACATAAGAGACCAATGATATAATATATAATTTGTCACATTTTAAGGGAGTTCTTTATGGTTTTGCCTCTTGTTCTTCATTGCAATATTTTGAAGAAAAGATCTAAAGGTTTGGCTCGCAGAACTTCCACTTCAGTCAGCACTTGTTGTTGTTGTTGTTGGTGGTGGTCATGGTAGTTTTTTTTAGCAAGTTAATAGCTTAAGTGTATCTGTGTTGACTAGTCACTTCAAAGGTAGGTTTTTTTTCTCAACACCATTTTGTGAAAAATGACTGTCAAATAAAGAATGTACATAATAATTATTGCTTACTAAGTATAAACATTTGAAATTCTTACATAGTTGTTCTGTCCACATAAGTTTAAGATGACGGTATATTGCTTCTTCAGGCACATGATCACTCGGTGTAAAGTACTCTTCTTTTCATGTTTCAGATGCAGTCTAGAAGAAGACTGGAGTTAGAAGTAAGATCAGTTTTGGATTTTACTTTTTAACACGTTTCGCAACTTTCTTCATTCATGGAGGGGGAAGGAACTCCTTCAGCAGATGCAGAGTCGTCTCTGGACAGGGAGGAGATCAGACGGAGACGGCTGGCCTATTTTCAGACAGGTTCGACCCCTGAAAATGTGCGGCCGTCAACGACCAGTAGCAGAGTGAGGGCAGATAAGCAGGGAACCAGTAGGAGATCCTCTGAATTGGCCCCAGGGAAAACAGACAACACCAAGGTTACCACAAATACTTCACAGTTCCATGTATCGGTAAAAGCCAGCAGAGAAGACAGCAGTGTCAGACAGAACAGTCAAACCGAAAATTACATTAGCTACACAAGCTCCAAGCTTGCTCAAGGTAGGCCAGCTAGTAGTGACAGTACTGAGACATATGGAGAAAATAGGAGAAGTAGTATATCCAGTATAACATCAGACGATCACTTAAAGCCGTCAGTAAAGCTGCCTCATTCCAGGTTTGATGCAGACATGACACCCACCGTGTCAGATTATCCACCACATTTTACATCACAATGTCCGACAGATAACGACCAGTCACGATGGGCCAGCAGTGCCAGCACTAAACTTTCGACTGGTGAGCGAGCGTACAACAGACCTGTCAGAAAGTCTGGAGACAAAGAAGTGGAACGTTTATTCAGCAACATAAAGTCAACATCAGCTAGTGAAATCCCTTCTCTCTCCTTGGTAGAGTCTGTGGACATAGACTCAGTGTCAGTGTTCAAGAACAGAGCAGACGTGGAAGACCTGGGCCTGTCTACACACCGTCCAGAAAGCAGCAGCAATATCGGGGAGCATCGTCAGGTGATGAGACAGCGCTCCATGTCCTCCGAAAGCCTTCTGCTGGGCAGCAAGGCAGAGGAAATCAGGAGCCTGCTAGGGGAGGAGAAGTACCGAGAGTTTGTGGAAAAGTCTGAACGCGAACTGAACCACTTGCACAAAGTGGTCGATTCTCAGGAGGCACCGGTGAACTGGAGCGAGGGGAGCACGTATAGCGACCGGCTGAGCAGAGCAGATGGATCAGCCCCAAGAAACATCCCCACCCCACCCCCTCAACCTCCCAGCCCTCAGCCTTCAGGAGCCAGCATCCGAAGACCCTCCCCCAGACGTCGCCTGCGCAGCAGCTCACCCCAACAGGTGTCCAAAACTCTGCAGGACATCGCCAGGACCAAGGAGGTCAGAGAGGGGGCCCCCTCCAGGAACTACGAGCAAGTGGTCATTCCTCACAACGTCACTTTTTCGGCCGACGAGATCTACCGGCAGGCGTATGGCGGAGACAGCAGTTCCCGCAGCGATGTTCGTAAAAGTTCGGGTAGTATGGGTTCTAGTTACCAGGATACCTCCTTCTGGAACAGCATGACACCGCGCCAGATGGCCGGAGGCGTATCTCCAACCTCTCCCCACACCGCCCCCCCCGTCTTTCAGCCCCACTTCATGCCAGTCAGCGGGGGAGGGGGGTCCATGCACCCACCTGCACCCCCCCAGCCCATGGCCAGTCCAGGCGCCTACTACTACCCCCCAGGGGGTGTGGCAGTCAGTATGGCGGGGGGTGGAGGTGCGGGAGGGCAGTTTGCTTACTCCCATCAGCCCAACTTGTTGGTGCCGGTGTCGCCAGGCACCTCCCCCCAGTCCCCTGACACATACTTCTACCAAGTCCACCCCCTGTCCCAGAGCATGACCAGTTACCCCCCTCCTTCCTCCCCCATGCAGAGCCCCGCAGGTCTATCCTGGCAGTACGCACACCCTCCCATGGGGCAGGACTTTCAGGGCCCCGGGCAGCAGATGCAGGGGCCTCCCTGGGGTCAGTTTGCCCCTAGAATGCAGCACAACAGTCCTTCCTATGGGCCAGGCTGGCAGCAGGGTCATGTGGGTTACTTCCAGGGGCCCAGTAAAGGAGTGGGTGAAGTGGAGAAAGGCAAAGGGGCCAGGTCTTCTGCTGAACATGCCGAAGCTGTGCGACTTTACCACGAACAGCAGTAAGTCATGATTATGGTGTTTCTCAGTCTTTCTGACAGCATTAAGTCATTCGTGTATCTTCAGCATAAAGTATTGCTCATTTCTCTGTTCCATCTTTGCTGTTCTTTCTTTTTTTATACTGTCCTTTGACCTTGTCTGCCGACTGAATTGGTTTGGTTTTGGCTTGTGTGTGTGTCTGTGTCAGTGTGTGTGCGTGCATGCATGTATGTGTGTGATTTGTTTGGTTGTAAAAACTAAAAAAGTAAGTCCAGTTTAAAGCATTCCATCAGGTTTAAAAAATCTTCTGTTTTTGTCAGTGTTTACTTTTTTTCACTTTACAACTTTCACATCACCTTTATTTTATATAGTATGGACTTATAGTTATAGTACAGTTACTATGCAGCCTTTTTGCCTTGGAAGTTGGGGTTTTCTGGTAAGGGTGTGCATCAGTGGCAGAGCAGTTCTTTCCACTGGTTTCAGATGAAGCATTTGTGTGCTGTTTCATTCAGTCATGGCTATCAAAGCCATTTCTTCTGAAATTCATATTGATTCATTTCATGAAAGACAGTCTCATTTGGAAAGATTAGCTGCTAGCAACTGTTGTAGAATCGGCCATAACACCACA
>JAVDPJ010097598.1:0-12709 GCA_034780015.1 Urosalpinx cinerea
CTAAGAACAAAACAGGCAAGAAAAATGTGTCCACAAAAATGTTATTTACATGCTAATACCTTTGACCGATATATTTTTTCAACTGTTATTGACCCAAACTAGTTTCCACCTTAAAATCTTTTTCTCTCCAATAAGAAATATTGAAAGCAAAATATTTTAGTTTCTTTGAGCCATTTCAAAAGAAATACATTTTTGGCCATCTCAACAGGCATCTTTTGTTTGCCGTTTTCAAATCCAGCTTGCATGAAATCTTTAAGTGTATAACAAATTGAGGCATTTTTAACAGCCATTATGACTCTCGTACATTTTCTTGTCATCTTTTATCAGTTTTTCCCAAAAAATGTAATCTTTGTTCCATCTAAGCAGTTTTTAAAAAAAACTTTCTTTGCTGTATTTCGTTCAAAATGGTCTCAAATTTGAAGTTAAAAAAAAAAAGGGAGGGATAAAATTTAAAAAGAAAAACAATCTGCAAAAAGACTTCAAACCACCAACCTTTCCCCAATCTCCTATGTTGCAATATTCACCACCCCTCATCATATCTTGTTTTGTCAACTTTTTAAAATTCTACCAAAAATATAATCAACACTGATCTGTTGCATAAATTTTACCTTTTTCAAGTAGCATTCCACATCAATGTATGCTATTGTTTTGTTAAGATCTCTTTGAAAATCTTTTTTTTTCTTTCTTTTTTTAAAGTTAAACCTTCAAAATAGCATAGTATTATACTGAACTAATCTCTAGAAATCAACAATATCACTTCTTTTTTTTTCCTTCCACTTTTTTCCCCCGTTAAACTCAACCAAACAATGCTTGGAAAAAAAGAAGAAATAAAGTAAACCCATGCTACATACAATCTATGCCGCTTACAACTGTCGATAAGCAGAAGTGCTCCATCCAGACTTGATGAGATGGGAAATGCAATGCGATGAAACTAGAGCAGTCCAGAAAATGAGCAGATGCGTGCTACTTGGCGTGGTCTGCAAATACAGCATAAAACAAACTCCCTGCCCTGCCCAAATATCCCCTTGCACCACCAACAATGTCCTTTTTTTTTTTCTAAAGTGATCTTAGAGACAGAGACCGAATACATGCATACAGAAGAAAGATTCATGCCAACTTCACTTTCAATTTAAATGCACACATAAAAAGATCTCAAACATACACATACACAATGTTATCTTGTGTTTGCTGGAAACTTTTTCAGGGGCATAGGCTTTTTACAGAGTGCTCACGAGTCACACGAACGCATGCAGAATGTGGTACTTTAACATATTAGAAAGCACAGTATTTATAGCCATTTACATTTTTTGGTAAATCTGTTTCAACCATAAGTATTATTAGATGCATTTGCACACACCATACCAAGGGTCATACAAGTTTTGGGCTTTTCGTTTTGAGGAAAAAATCCACCAGTAACTACTGAGTGCAATTCACTTTCAAAAGAAAGACAAAGTGTGTGCAACTGGTTATTCAATAGAACTTTTCTTTCACATTACCCGATCCATCAAATCAGATGGATTCACAACTTGTAGTAAATATGCGTCTCTTGAGTAAAAAAAAAAACAACAAAACAAAACTGGCGCTTTTTTTTGTAGTTCATGAAATCAGACTTCTTTTCTTTCTTTTTTTGTTGCAATTTCTTGATGGAAATGATTTCCCCAAATCTGTTTTTTCTGTACTTCTGGGTTTTTTTGTGTTGGACACACCACCCTGTGTTTCTTTTGAACGTGAAAGGAAATACACAAAAGGAGAAAAAAAAATGGATCCGATCTAGTAGTGAATGAAAAGAACTACACCCATACCAACATACTGGGGAGATGACAACAGCAGAGAGGGGCTTGCTGACTGGAGTACATTAGTCATTGAAACTGGCTACACTTCAGACTGGCTGTACGCGGGCAATTCAAAGTTGGTTTCCACAAAGTTTGAGCAGTTCCTTTTAGATCTGCAATAAGAGTTTAAAAAAACACAACACCACACACATACAAACCAACAACAAAAATCCAAAATAATTTTCACAAAGAAGAAAGTTCTCATTTTACCAGTACCTTTCTTGATAAGATTTTTACCATTTAAGATAAAAAGGAGAAAACAAAAAGAAAAAACAGCAGATACATACATCTTACAAGTCAAAACGTCAAGAGTGCAGATTTCGAGACTAACTTAAAGAATGCAGGTTTAATATTTCTTACGAATGAACGATGTGCCGTAAACCCCTAGACCCATCGACGCTGTCGAGGTCGTTTCATACTCCCACCACAAAAGGGATCGGCCAGTGAAAGTACATGCTGAACGTTGGGACGATGCTTGATGCAACAACGGCAGGTTAAATGAAAACTTGCGAGTCTGGAAATAGAACATGAACAACACCCTTCCCCAGAACACAATCAACATGTCCCTTCCCACATATGCAAGAAATGTCTTATTTCAAGAAACCATTGAAATGCCCCGTTGACAAGATGAAAAGATTCAAGATTTATCCCCCCCACCTTGATTCACAAATAAACACAAATAAAGAGTACAAGACCATGTCACAGCCGTTCGCCTTTCTCTCTGGCTTACACCCGCATATATGCGCATGCACACTGCAGAAATGCACAAAAATCTTTGGCCAAATTATTTCAAACCTCGATTACCATGTGACGAATGATCAGGATGAAAAGCTGAAGAGGTCTTGACAATGGGTTAAGAGACAGGAAGAGTTCGTTTGTAGAGTATTACGTACATCGACGGCGAGATTGGGCAACCCTGTTGAGCAGAGCATGTGAACGCAAACACGACCTACCTAACCTCACACTTCCGTGTTCATCTCTATGATAGATTAAGAAAAGAAATTTTAATTACACCTCATAATAACATGAAGTATGAAAAATATCTTGCATTAACTGTTTAAAAGTAACATTACTTATCATTCTGGGGGTTTTTCTTCCCTTTCTGTGTGTTCTTAAATATTCAAGGATTTCCTTTTCTCATTTTTCCATGAAATCTAAAAAAATTTTTAAAACTAATCAAACAAAATTGTTAAATGGGAAAAAAATTGTATAAGATGATTACCACACAACATGCCAGATAAAAAGCCAGTATTCAAAAAGTCAAAAAAGTGTAGTATTTGGCATCTTTGCTTCCACTATTAGTTTAAAGTGCTTCAAGTAAGGGTAAAGGCAAGTAAGGCTAAACAAATCACTAACTACTAGAAACGGAAAAAGAACAGTTATACAATCCACACAGGTAATACCAAAAGAAAAAGCCCTCAGCAACCCAGGAAAAGACCAGTCTCAGTTCGAGCATCATTTGAAAGGCGACAGCAAGGGAAAAAGGCGGCAAAGCAGCGTTCTCCGGACACAACGGTGCGCGTTTGATCTGCAAAGAATCTAAACAAGACATTCCCCTCCAAACCCACTAGTTCATCCTACCACCAAAATCTAACCCAGTGTTCTGTATTATTATTTTATGGGAACATTTCAGATTACACAAATTTCACTTTTTCCTCTAGTACTAAAACAGAAAGAACCAACTAGTTGGTGTCAAAAATTATACTTCAGAAAAAAAGAAAAAAAAGAAAGAAAAGAGATATGCTATTTATTCTTCACTTCAAACAACATTATCAGCCTTTTTCTTTTTCCCATTTACTGGTAGATAATACAAAAGCTTTTTCCTTGTTCTTAGATGTTACAAGGGGTTTTTTCCTTCATCAGTCTGATTTTTTTTTTTAAACATACATACTTTGTGGAAACTAAGGATATATTTCATTTTCTGTTACTTCACAACCCCTTTTCTCATTTCAATGTACTAAAAAGAGAAAAACAAATACCCCTACTTAAATCTTGAAAAACAAAGACCCCTACTTAAATCTTGAAAAACAAATACCCCTACCCGCAGGCTTGGTTCCAGAAGTACTGACTGGACAGGGATCGATAGCTTGCTGCAAACGGTGGACACCTAGCGGAGGCTCCATTGCTACATCTCTTTCACAAGACCTGAAACACTGCCGTTAATTTCCTTGCATCCTCCGCCCCCCCCCCCCCCCCTTACTCTTACCTCCACAATTTTACAAACTTCACCCCTCCCTCCACCCCACTTTTCATTCATTCAACATTTACTCAAGAGAAAAATATGGCCTGAATATCTTCAAAATAAACACAGATCTCTTCACATTCTTCTTAACCTCCCCTTCTCAGACATATTTCTAAATGAACTAGACACTTCCTCTTTCCCCAAACTATGTTTAAAACACTTCCTCTTTTCAAAAATGGTCTTTCTACAGTCCCTATGAAAACCTTCATTAAGCCAGCATAAATTTGTTTACATTTAACGTTACCCTCCCTGTCTCTCCTTAGTCATAACAGAAATATATATAAGTACCATAACAGAAATATATAAGTACAGAATCCATTTCAGAAACAAACATTGAAACAGCAGACCGGTTGCGAGAGGAAGCAGGTTACATGGCGACATACAAAAGGGGCTCCAATTCCGCGACGACTCCAATTCCGCGACCGACACGTACAGGACAAGGTGACAGCGAGGGTGTCGAGCATGCAGGATCTACCTGTCAAAAAAATTCCCTCAAAAACCCCACTACCCTCCCATCCATGCACATCACAAACACTACAACTCTACCTGTCAAAAAAAGTCCCTCAAAAACCCCACTACCCTCCCACCCATGCACGTCACAAACACTACAACTCAGCATTCGTTACAGTTTACAAGAATTTATCTGTATTTCAATTGACTTTTTTTTTATTTTATTGTATTCTTGAAAATTTTTAATGATCAAAGGAATTCATAAGAAAGACTGAAATGTCAGAGTTTATGAAATGTAAAGAAAAGAAAAATTGATTTAAACAGTAATTTAATGTGCTTAAATTAAAGATCTGCACTTTTGTTATGAAATTACTGAATATCATTGAAACAGAGAAATAAGTTCATGTAAATGACCAAAATAACATAACGCAAAAGTATGAATCTCCGAAAAATCACTGCAACCGTTACTTGAATGATGAAAAGTGGGACAGTACGAAGAATGATGAATGCAATCCCGTGTCCAAATAAATCGTGCTGGGACCCAACTGGAACTGCTAGAATCCTCCTTTAATTACCGCAGGCACAGGCACAACGTTAACAGGCTGACATCAACCATTCAGGACTTCTGTAAAGAAACTCAAAACCCAGCATATCACAATCCCCCCCCCTCTCTAAAACCTATTCCTTTGCTGCATTGCACAAAGTATTTTAGTGGAATTTCCCTTCAAACAATCTAATTCATTTTCTATTTTATTGTATTTCTAAATTTAGTTTCTTTTTTTCAAATATTACATTACTCACTCGATACTTTGGTGCAATTTTTTTCCTTCTGAACACTACCAGTCTGCATCCAAGTAAAGCAAAAAATCATAACTATGCATCTAAAGTAAACTTTGGTCATCAAATGAAAAATGACAAGTGAAAAATGCAAGAACAGTGCACTATCTAGTCTACAATGAACGGAACCATCTCAAAACCCCACCGGTTGAGGACTAGATGTCAAAAGATGACTTGGGACAGGCTGGATATGTTGACAGATGAAGCGACAATGTTGGGGGGGGAAGCCTTGGATGATGTACACGTCTGAACTGGACCCCAGGCCCGTTAGTCACCCAAGCGCAGAGGACTTTCCTGTCAATGAACTTGACAAAACCCCAATACCCTCCCAGTATTCATATTATGCAATGCAAGCATCAACTTAAAAGGAATTACTTTCTTGAAAGTTCTTTTAAACATGCTCAGATTTCCTTCGCTTTTATGAATGATGAAAGGGTTAAAATCACTTTCTCGAAAATTCAAACATGCTCAAAATTCTTATGCTATTTTTATACAGGACAAAAAGATCTAGTCAAGTTTGCAAGCAGACAAAAGCACTATTTATCGATCGTCACTTGATTTGTGTGTGAGTTTGCATGCATCAAACGCAATATCAATATGTGGTCAAAGAAGGAACTACATTGTATAAAAGATATATAGATATATATATACCATGAAGAGAACCATTCTTCAGAAAAATGGCTGAACCATGAGAAAGTTTGAATGAAGGTAAAGTGGTCGGCAAGTGAAGAGGACAGCATGTTCTGCAGAGCTCCGGACGATGCACTCCTTTCTCATTCGGCTGCAGTCACACTCCGGTCTCAAGCACACAGGGTCCTCTGTAAAGAAACTTGAAACCCTCCCTGTTCCCCTTCCATGCACACATCTCACTTCTAAATGCTTTTATGCGCAAAAACCATTCCACTACATTAAGACTAAAAAAAACAAAAAACGAGGATGTCTATTTTCCAATTGCATAATCAAACTTTTCAGCAAATAAAAGATGTTACTTTTCCCTAAGTTCAACATCAAAATCTGATTTAACATGATTTTCTGATCAATTAATAACCATCTTAGATCAAATCATGGGATCTCCATAAGTTGTTTCATACTTGATTTTGTAATAATAAGAATTATTACATTAAGAAAACCATTCATCTCAAAAACCATTCAACTTAATTTAAAGGTATACCAATGTCGGGAAAATCTCTCCATGCACACCAATTTTCTCACACGCAGAAGTAGGGATGCTGGGGACTATGACTGGCCATTTGATCATTTCCCCAGGAGGATGGACGATGCTTGACAGAGCTGTTAGGACATCCTCTTCCCACAAAGCCTGGAACACTCCATTAGTGCACTCCCCATTCCCAGCCCCTTGCCATAAACAAATCATAAGTGAACGGAAAACCTAGGTCAAAATCTCCTGTTTACCTTGAAAGTGACTTTGAAAGTAACATTTAAATTGTGCGCTATTGTAAATCTCTTACAGTTTCCTTTTTTTTTCTTTCCCCCTTATACATCATTGATTTTCCTTTTGTACTAGAGAATATTTCGGTTTTCTATCTAGATTCAACTTATGCTTTGATTTTGCAATTAGTTTGTGAACTAAACAAAAAGAAATCAAATCTGCCACTAGATTACAAAAGATGTCATTGATCAAGTTTCAAAATAAACTCTATATACTTAAAAATTACTTCTCATTAATTTTGAGCTTAGCACTTTACCTGATGTTTTCAGATTACATGTATGATTAAATCCGATAGCCAATCATTCAGCCAGATGCAACAAACCACCTCATAAATGCCAGAACCATTTGGGACAGATGGGACATGAAGACAACGCGACGAAGACGAGTCATCGAATAACGGCAACACGATCTCGGAGCAAAGCTGCTTGTTGGCACGAACCTCTGTAAACGCTTGTTGGTGATGATCGGGCTTCAAGCACACCAGTCTTCTGTAATGAAAACTCAAAAACCCCGGTTTCCCTTCCCCAAAAGCATGCATGCATAGAACCAGCCAATATATCCACAGGGATTCTTCTCTTTCGTTTCCTTTCATTCCTTTTCTTCTTCTTCCATTGCTGAATTTTTAATAATGTTGAAAGTAGTTTAGGAAAGCATTCAAACCAAACTCCGATCATTTCCTTGCATCAAAACACAAATAGTTTTCAGTGCCAGCATTACTTGTATAAACACGCAAACTCAAGACAGGTGTATACCCTTCCAACATCAACAGAACGGATGAAGACACACGGACGCAGAACTGCCACGAGAGGCCAAGATCGGATCTGTAGATACGTTCATTACAACCAGTGTGGAATTGGATCAGTGGAAGCACGTTCGTGACAACCAGTGTGGGACGTCGTTTCAGAAAATCTGCAAGCAAACTGCGGTTATCTACCCCAACCCATCCCCTACACCCAAACACACATTCCCAACAACCCATTTTGCAGGAGCATCTAAATTCAATCAAATCTAGTTCAACTATCATGAAAATAATTTATGGTTGGTTCAATATTCATCAGAACAGATAGACACCTCTTAGAACTCACCATAATGGTTTTGTTGTGGGGTACATCAATCAGAAAAAAGTCAGTTTTAATTAATGGTACCCTTATTAAAGTTGATACTCCAAAACTGAGGTTTTGCCATGGATACCGCAAAACGCGTATTGTTTTTATTCCTCCTATTTTTCTCTTCTCATTTTTAAACCAGACCATGCAAATTATACCAGTTGTATTTCTTTTCTAGACTATTCCATGTTAAACTCTTTGACAAACTTGTAGTCTCAATTTCCAGTTTAGTAATTAGCCGTGATCCCACTCTCACGCACGCAAGCCCTTAAACCCCTCCAACTTTGGAACCCCTCTTCATGCTAAGCAGCCGAATTGCTCGTCACCCCTGGCAATCTCGTACAACCCTAGCTTTGGTCTCGGGTTATGCCGTGTCGAGGCTGTGGAGGTGCTGTGGTACAGGAGAGACAGATCGAGGCGATATGAGAGTGTGCTGTAAAACAATGGGGAGAGGGACAGACAAGATGCTCCAAGATTTGCTATTCGCTTTATAATACGTAAGAACCACTTTTTGAAAACGTTTTCAATTTACAATATTCAAGAACCACTTTTGAAAATGTTAAATTGCTTACAATATTCAAAAACTACTTATGAAATGGTTATTTGCTTACAACATTCGAGAACCACTTTTGGAAATGTTTACTTGCTTACAATATTCAAGAACCACTTCTGAAGGTTAATTTGCTTTAAAATATTGAAAAATTATTGTAATTATTATACCACCATTTTTTTTCCTACATCAGATTTTTTTTATCTCAGTTGTTAATACCATGTGTACTCCCTGAGTTTTTGGAGGAAGGAGAAGCAGTGATGCAAGTCGCCTTCAGTGTACCGGTAGTTAGTGGAAAGGCCAGGGACACCAGAGCAGATCAGGACCAAAAGGTGAGTTGCCACGGGCGTTGGAAGGTAGAATTGCATGGGAAATTGTTGAGCTGGCAGCAAGTTGATACAGCAGTAGATATCCTAGACCTCCACCCCTCCGTTACGAAGTGGCTATGAACTTTCCTAGTTGTGTGGGCATTGTGTCAATCCTTGGGAACCCCCTCAAACGCTCAAGAGCCAGTGGAGAAGCTGAACCCTGTAGGCCAATTAGGCGCCCCTGGGTGAGATTTTTGTGGTCTTGGGGACCTTGAAGATGCTGGTGTGGCGAATGGCTGGTGTGGCGAATAGATGCTGGTGTGCGTGTTGTGGTACATGGCCAGATATGGGAAGAGCAACAGGTAGGTGCGTTCTCTCCAGGCCTTGCCAATCTTTTTGGGTAAGCAAGAACCTGTTTTAAACGAGTGGGAGAAAAAAAAACTGCAAGAATTGAAAAAGGTTAACAGGCAGAGCAGAGCATTTATGTAAAAGACAAAGAGCATCATTCAGGTCACTGTATTTCTCTTGACTACAAACACACCAGGGGGTGTTAACTCGAGAAAGAGTCAACCAACTTTCAACATCTTTCATGTTCTTGCTTCACAATGGATTTAGGCAGATAAAATCTCAATTTGATCAGGCTATATAGCAATAAACTAATCTGTTATCCATCATCAGCCTCCTAGACAATCATACCTTTTTTTTTCCCCCATTTAACCTGCTAAGGATATTTTTTTATCAACATGAAACTAGTATCGCCCAATTTTTTTTTTCAAGTCAAAACTGTAGTTAAAGCCAATACCAAACCATACAATGATACATGTACTCCCTGTGGTGTTTAGGAAGAAGGCAGACAGAAGCAGAGGTCAGTACTCGGGATGGACAGGCCACAGAGACGAGTAGGATACAGGATGAGGAATCAGGGGGGTGATGAGACTATCAATGGCCGCGGACCCTCCCAGATGGTGTGGTGCATGTTAACCTTCAGGACCCCTCAAACGATGCCAGCAAGGACTGGAGAAGCTCAACCCCGTAACTTGGGAGTCATCGTTCGACCCGTGGAAGCTCCAAAGATGTGTGGCATTGGATGTTGTGTCGAGTTCCCTGATGATGAGGTTGTTGCAGAGTAGATGAAGTGGTGTAGGAGAGTGCTGTGTGGTAGGTACAGCCAAGCAGAAATGGACAGACAAGACTAGACGCGTTCTCTCCAGGCCTTGGTGAGCAAGAACCTGTTTTGAAAGTGCGGAAAAAAGATTGCGCAAGATTTCATGCCAAAACTGATGGGTTTGGACACAGCAGATCATTTATACCATACGATACAAGCTTCAGAGTAGGCAATTTGCTCACCAAATGGTCAAATGAGCAATTACTAGATTTTCTCAATACTTTCAATCTGAATCAACATCCAAATATTAATTCAACAGTAGATAACACAATCTACTATAACTTGCAAGTAAAAATTGACCAAGTCAGATTTTCTATTGTGATGTGACAAGATTTTTAAACCCATACAATTTTTCTGGTAATTTTAGTAAGCCGTAATTTTAGTAAGCCCATTTATTTCATCTTAGTATATTTAACTGTATAATAATAATGTTCATACTCCCTGACAAGAGGAGAGCGGAGACAGGCCAGAGGTCTCGCGTGGGTGATGCTCAGAATGGAAGGGGCAGGGGCCTTGTGTTGGGAGGAGGACAGCCAAGGACAGACCAGGGATGACGGGAGATGATGCAACAACGCACTGGTGATGGGGTGTTGGCGTAACAACGCATACAGGCGATGGGGTGGTGTTGGCGTAACAACAAGAGGACCTGACTTGGGGGATGAACAGCTAACTGGTATGGTAGGTAGATTTTGCTGATCCTGAACCCTCTGGGGCAACCTTCAGGAAACCTCCCAGTTGGTGCAAGTGAACCTTTAGGGACTGGAGAAGATGAACCCCGTAACCCTTGGGACTATGGCGTGATGCTTTGAGGCCTTGGGTGTTGTGCTAGGTCCCTGAAGATGATGCAGCTGCGCTGAGTAGATGCGAGTGGTGTGGGAGTGTGCGATGCAAGATGCGCAGAAATGGGAGCAGGGACAGACAGATGCGTTCTTCCCAGGTCTTGCTGTTGGTTTGGTATGCAAGAACCTGTTTTGAACGTGAAGAAGAAGAAGTGCAAGTACTTACACAAAGAAAAGTTTCAGACTCCAGTAACTACAATGCCCATGCAATGTTTATTATTTGAATGTTTAAATCCATTTCAACAAATAAAAATGTTTGAAATCTGTAAAGAGGAATTCTGCTTCGATTTCGACAAATTTAAATTTGACAAGAGCAATCCACATTAAATCAATATCCAGGAATTTAATTTAATGGAAAAGGAAATTGCAAACATTCAGATTAAAGTATACCAAACAAAAACATCTCTTGAAAAATGTTTTGCCTGAAAATGATTTAGTCTGCAGTAAATCAAGTTTATGTGTAATAGAAAATTTTAAGAAATGTAAATTTTGTCCTGTTGCATAAATTACGGAAAGCAAATGATGTTCAAGGAAATGTCAAAAATAGACGGTACTCCCTGCTGTCTACTGGCTGTGCAGAAAAGACAGGATAGGGAACTGAAGACAGGAACAGCCAAGCCAGGTTGGGTATCATGGGGATGGCTGGAGATGGCAGGTTATGGGTGGGACCCAGCGGACTTGGGAACCCCTATACGAAGACATGGTATGGACCCTTCCCCAACAGGCAGAACCCCAGAACCCCGGTCACTCCCTCGTGCGCGTCAACCCGTGGAACCCCAGTCACTCCCTCGTGCGTAACCCGTGGACCCCAGTCACTCCCTCGTGCGTAACCCTCGGAACCCCAGTCACTCCCTCGTGCGTAACCCTCGGAACCCCAGTCACTCCCTCGTGCGTAACCCGTGGAACCCCAGTCACTCCCTCGTGCGTAACCCGTGGAACCCCAGTCACTCCCTCGTGCGTAAGAACCCATGGAACCCTGATCGTTCCCTCAAGACCCTGGACCCCCACCGAGGAAATCTGTGCGGAGACCCTTCCCTCAGACAGCCAGACCCCGTGTAGAACCCCAGTAAGACCCTGGGAGCATGGAACCCATAAACCCCCTCCCATGGCATACTAGAGTACACAAATATTGAAGCATTCAGTCTCTGGAATGCTGCAGATCAGACTATGGAAATGTGGGAACCCATGGACCCCATTAAAACGCTTTTCAAGGCGTACATATGTCGACTCAATGGTAAAGCATCAGTCTGTTAAAAGTATCCATTCTTTTAAAATACTATGGCTCAAGTACATTTTAAACAGTTAACAGTGCAACTCGCTTATTTCTTAAGACTCAAAACATTATGAACTGCAGATATGGCACTCAGATTTTAAACCTTCTGGTCATACACAAAACTCAAAACACACCCAGAACATGCCTTAGGGTTACAATATGTAAACCCTGGTTACAATATGTAAACCCTGCTAAGTTTTCACATAATTTCCTTTTTTTGGGGTGAAAACCCACACACTCATTTACACAGTACTTGTGGCATTTTGTGGCTTTGTTAGTTTTAGGTCAAATTATCACACAGTTTGATTTTTATTTATATACGGTTCACAACTGGAATGAACGACTAGCACAAACGGTTCAAATACATACATGTATGTAAATGACAGTATTTCAAATAATTCCAGGTTTGTTCAACATCCAAATGGGCAGTTTATAATGAGAGAAAAAAAAAAAGAAAAGAAAAAAAACCCAGCAGTTGAGGAAAACTGATTTCAAGATCAACAATAAATCAAATGAAACAAAATATGACTGTTTCGACAGAAGTAAAGACGAAAGCCAAAAGATTTGAGATTTACAGAACTGGAGATAAAGCCAATTATTCAGCATACAGAATGTAAGACAAAGCAGTGTAGGTAATCTAAGCAAAATAATTTCAAA